>JAHHUK010000005.1:0-227589 GCA_018703695.1 Prunus fruticosa
TAATTTTTGTTTTGTTGTGGTTACATACCATATACCTGTTTTGTAATACGGTGCCTCTGGACTTACCAATTAAGTATTTACTTGTATTTAGTTTAATCTGAATTATCACAATAATTTAATGGTTAGAAACAAGCCACATGAGCTACCTAAGTTTTAGAGTAATTTTGACATTGTTAATGTTTTTTTCTTGCTGTCTTTTCTCCGACTTTTGCTGGTTTTGTATATTTTTATATACTTGTTTTGTAATACGGTGTGTGTTATTGCATTTTATGTGCTATATTGTTTGTTAACTATGACATTTATCATTTTAGAAAGGAATGATATTTCTTAAAAGAAGAGAATTCCTTGTTTAGAGGCGTGACGGTGTTAAAAATTGGCCCAAATTGTATTGATTAATTAATTTTGTAAGGGCCACTTTATTATCGTTTGCTAGCTTTCTTCATTTGTCATGCAGTGGGTTTTCAAATGGGAAAATGATGGCACATGCCATCTTTGTTTAAAAGCTGGAGACAAAGAGATGGAGTGGGAGCCAGCACTTTAGTGATCTACACCTAAAGCTATTGGAGTCCAATTTAGTGGGCACGTGCTGCTACTTTTGTGGCTAGCTTTTTTTTTTGAAAGGGAACGATATATTGATTGAAGGAAATTAAAGCAAGTTACAATCTTTGGAGAGAACGTCCTGGATCAAAACAGGAGGGTCCTCTAGCCAAAAGACAAAGTCATTAACAGACAAAGAGAATCTAGCGAGGCGGTGAGCAGCACCATTACAGAGACGCGAGACATGGGAGAGCGTTGCCTTGGGGAGTTGACTCAAAAGAGTCCTAGCATCTTCAAAGAGATGGCAGAGAAAGAGGAATCAGGATTCCTAGATAATATAGCTTGCACAGTATTGAGAGAGTCACACTCTAAGGTGTTGTTATACATATCTGGTTGGTACTAGAAATGTCCTACCAGAAATGTCCTACCAGAAATAGCCCACCAGGAATGGCTTACCAGATATTGCCTAGCCAATATGGCCTACCCGAAATGTCTTACCCGTTTCAATATTGCCTAGCCAATATGGCCTACCCGAAACATCCTACCCGTTTCAATATAGCCTAAGCCAATATGGCCTAGTCAAAATGTCATACCCGAGCGGTATGTGCTAGCCAACTCCTCCTGCCTCAGCCATGTGCAGACCACCACCCATGCCTTTGATGACAGATCACCACGTGCGTCCTGACATTTCACCAGGCCACTACCCCTGGTCTCCTGACAGCCCATGCATTCCCCACGTGCCCAGCTCATACCCCATTGAGATGACCCACGCCTTTGCCACTTGCCCATTAAACAATGGCAAGTGGCCCTCATCTCCTGCCTATATAAGGGAACAGACTCCTCTCCAGCAGAGGGCTCCAATTCTCCTCTCCATGCGCATATCCGGAGACACCCAAGCTCTCCCTCTTCCTCTTGTATTCAGGCTCTCAAGCCTCTCTCTATGTATAATGTAATACTCATCTATAATAAATACCAAGCTGTGGACGCAGCCCTATTCATGGGTGAACCACTTTAAAATCTGTGTAATGTGTGTGATTGACCATATACCCTCTAGGGCCGTGCTAAATCACCCATTAACAGTTGGCGACGTCTCTGGGAAACGACACGAAAAGTTTATGTCGTTCTCATCTTTCTCCACCTCGAAATCCATCTCCACTGAAAACCATATTCATGGTCCAGCTACTTCTAGCCGCTGTGACGGGCAGAGCAGGTTGCTGCTTAGCTGCAAAATCTGCTCGAGACACCTAGGTCCCTCCACCTATGAAATTCAAGGGTAGCAAGCGAGACAAGAAATGGAGAAACAGCTCGACTCGGTCCCAAAGCATCCCACTAAAATTCTTGGCTACTAGACCCAAGGACCGAACTGTGTGCAAGGTCAGACCCAGATATGGCCGACCCGTTTTCTGGCTACAAACTCCGAGCTCTAAGTTGAACTACACTTGCTCTGGTCTAACCACCTAGCTCTAGGTATGATCCCAGCCGACCCGGTATCGTCTGGGTCGACCAGGTACGGACCGAGCCATCTAGATGTGCCGACCTGTCCTTATGGACCTATCAGAAATGGGGGTTTTGGAGCTCCAGTTGCGTCAACTCCATCCTTGCTACCCCGCGCCATTACGCAATTCCTCCTCCCAGGCGTCGCTCTCTGTTGAAGTGCATAAACAGATAAGAAATCTCTTGCTTTAATGATTAATTATTATTAAATTGGTCACATATAGCATCTCCACGGCACCCATTTCATGAACCATATTATAATGTGGGTCATATCTCCAAGAGCATTTGATGTCTTTTTATCAATATTCCCATCCCCTATGTCGGAACAGGATACCCATGTGCCCTCCTACTCAATTTCCTGCTCCAATCATGCTTGCCCACTAAAGAGAGAATAAATCTCTTCCTGCTGCCATGATATTTACATTAAAATATTATGTACTATCTTCCTCCCTCTGTTATGCAAACACTAGTATTAAGAGGCCTTGTGGTCGTTGCCATCAGGAGACCCTTTTTAAGGCCTACCACGTGAAGGCACAAAATATATATTTTTACATGTTCGAAAATGACCGACCCACTTACACAATATTATTATGTGATTAGCTCAACACCACACCTCCAGTTTGCCCAAACCAGCTCGGTACCGCAACTCCAATGTGCTCGCAAATCGGCTCGGTATTACGCATATGTGGATAGAAAGGCACCACCTTACCACCTTGCATGCTTGACCACCTTGCAAGCATGACCGAGCTGACCACCTCGCGTGCTTGACCAAGTTGACCACCTCGGATGAAATGGCCAACCCGACTACTTGCATGGCCAACCTTCAGGTAGACCCGAGCACATTACATGGTCAACCATGACCTCGCATGCTCAGCTTCTACGTTGAATGTCGGGCCAAGCAGTTTGCTTGGGTAGCTCTCTGCCTTAATAGGTCAACCAACACCTCGCATGTTCGACTCTTTGCGTCACATGCGCCGAACCCTTGCATGGTCATCCACCACGTTGATTGACCTACCCGACCACCTTGCATTCGTGGTATGTAACTTGCAAGGACGACCCAGCTGACCACCTTGCATGCATGGATGAGCCAGATGACCACCTTGGAGAAAATGACCAACCCGACCATCTTGCATACGTGGTGTGTTACTTGCAAGGACGACCCAACTGACCACCTTGCATGCGTGACCGACCTGCTTACCTTGCATGTGTGGTGCGTTACTCCTAAGGATGAGCCAGATGACCACCTTGGAGAAAATGACCAATCCGACCACCTTGCATATGTGGTGTGTTACTTGCAAGGACGACCCAGCTGACCACCTTGCATGCATGACCGACCTGCTTACCTTGCATGTGTGGTGTGTTACTTGCAAGGATGACCCAGCTGACCACCTTGCATGCGTGACCGACCTGCTTACCTTGCATATATGTGTGGTGTGTTACTCCCAAGGATGAGCCAGATGACCACCATGGAGAAAATGACCAAATCGCATGCTTGACCGTACATCACATGCCTAGTCGAGCACCTCGCATGCTCAATCTCTACGTCGCATGACCTACCCGAGTAGCTTCCACGGCAAATCTCTAGGTTGCATGGCCTACTCGAGCAATTTGCATGACAAATCTCTACGTTGCATGTCAAATCTCCACGTTGCATGGTCTACTCGAGCACCTTGCATGCTCAAATCTCCACGTTGTAGCCGACTCGAGCACCTCGCATAATCAATCTCCACGTCGTAGCCGACCCGAGCACGTCGCATGCTCAATATCCACATCGTAGCCGACCCGAAAATGTTGCATGCTCAATCTCCAAGTCGCATGATGGGTCGAACACACGTCGCAAGACCTACCCGAGTAGCTTCCACGGCAAATCTCTACATTGCATGGCCTAGTCGAGCAATTTGCATGACAAATCTCTATGTTGCATGTCAAATCTCCACGTTGCATGGTCTACCTGAGCACCTTGCATGCTCAAATCTCCACGTCGTAGCCGACTCGAGCACCTCGCATAATCAATCTCCATGTCGTAGCTGACCCGAGCACGTCGCATGCTCAATCTCCACATTGTAGCCGACCCGAGCACGTTGCATGCTCAATCTCCAAGTCGCATGATGGGTCGAACACACGTCGCAAGACCTACCCGAGTAGCTTCCACGGCAAATCTCTACGTTGCATGGCCTACTCGAGCAATATGCATGACAAATCTCTACGTTGCATGACAAATCTCCACGTTGCATGGTCTACTTGAGCACCTTGCATGCTCAAATATCCACGTCGTAGCCGACTCGAGCACCTCGCATAATCAATCTCCACGTCGTAGCCGACCCGAGCACCTCGTATGCTCAATCTCCACGTCGCATATGGACCCGATAACCTTGCGAGGTTAATTCTCCAAGGAACAAAAGCTTCCCCTCTCCAAAATACTGGTTGATCGCCTTCGCCAACAAGGAACTTACATAAAGGTCCAAGTCGAACTTGTTTGTGCCTAATAAATCACGGCCATAGCCTGGCCGAAGGAGCCCTTTCTCGGCCATGACACTTGCTCGTAAAACTGAAACGCAGCGTTTCAACAAAGTGCTTTGCCTTCCTGAAGACAAAATAAAAATGCCAAGGCATGATTATCTCGGCCTCAATTATAGGCCGAGACCGAGGCTGAGCAAAATCACGGCCAGAAGTATTAAAGTCAAATCATCACGTGATAGCAGGGGCCCTTGCTGCATTTAATGAAGTAGTGCCTGTTTAATGCAGCAAACCCACTGGCCACGAATAAACATTGAATGCATGAGGGAAGGTGGGAAGTGACTGAAGTCAGGTTTTGACGACAGAATGCAGAGTGATTAGACGTGGACATTCTCACAAGAATTCTTGCAGCTTGAGAGATTAGGTCACCAGCTATCAGAGCAATAAATGCGTCTCCACGGCCAGAAGCTCAGAATCCACGATCAGGAGCGGCGGCCGAGATTCACCAGGATTTTAGGGGGTCACAACACCATACTTCACGATCCTAAATGTCGATTAGACTACGCACTTGCTCTAATCAGGCTCCACCATGCAGATTTTCAGCCTCAATTACTCCTCCAAGAACTCTTCCTATAAATACAAGGCTCAAGCTACATTCAAAGGGTTCAAACACCAAACAAAAGCCTCACACGGAGCAACTTATATTTTCCTGTAATGCACTTTCAATATTTTACTTGCTTTCCTAGGAGTAGTGTTAGTTTGTAAGGAAAATCCATTCATCAATATATCATACGACCCTTGATTTTCAAGGCGCCGGAGCACCATCCTTGTTATTCGCTCACTCACCCCGTATATCATACGACCATCGCTTCCTGAGCAGCGCGCGGAGCACCGCCCAAAACCTACCAACATCACCACTCAACGGCCTTGTAGTTCAGGCCGTGAACCTAACAGCCGAGACTAGTTCCTCTCTCGGCTACAATCGTTTGATTAGAAGACGAGTTCAAACAGGCGCACCATTTAAACACTTTCACCCACTTCAAACATCTCGACGCACGGAGACCGTGCTGGCACGCCTCGCACAACCGCACCGCACCCAAAAGCAGGAAACCGCGTGTCAACGCATATCCCCTCGGCCCGGAACTCCAGGCCGTGAGATTTGCGCGCGGGCAGAACTAGTTCTCTACTAGGAACTTGGGGGCTTGGGAGACACCATGTAGGTCAGCTCGCCTCACCACCACCTCCAACCCTGTCCCACCATGGTTTAAAGAGAGACGACGAAGTCCTGCCATGGTTAAAGTGAGACGAAAAAGGGTATATCATATGTAAATTAGTATGTAGCGTGTCACGTAACATATATCATTTTCACATGATCATTACATACATCATGTCATCATCACATACATCCTCATCACATCATCATCACATACATCCTCATCACGTCATCATTACATACATCTCCATTATGTCATAAATGCGAAATTGTATGTGTGAACTCCATTACGGCTCGCCTTGCCACCAAGACCTACCAAGGCTTGATTCTCCATGATTTAGCTCGCCATAAGGCCTATATGAACTCGCCAACCAAGACCGACATAACTTGGCTCGCCACTCAAGACCTACTAAGGCTCAGCTCGCTATCGAAAGGTGTATAGCTTGCCTAACCTCCAACCATTTGCAGCTAAGGCTCATTACTCACAACAGACTCATCAACTCAGCCAAACAAAGATTGACTTGAAAAGTTCCCAGTCAAGAACTCGTTCTCAACTAAGAACTTGGGGGCTTGTTAGTGCATGTACCTGGTCGGCACCAAGTGGCCTCACCTGCCCAGCATAGCTGAGGAACCCGGTCATCACCAGCTGACCTGGCCTACCAGAGCTGGTATTAGTTGCACCTGGTCAGCACCAGCTGTTCGGCTCAGCCAACGTGATGAACTTGAAAGTTCCCAGTCAAGAACTCATTCTCAACTAAGAACTTGGGGGCTTGTTGTTATACATATCTGGTTGGTACTAGAAATGTCCTACCATAAATGTCCTACCAGAAATGGCCTACCAGAAATAGCCCACCAGGAATGGCTTACCAGATATTGCCTAGCCAATATGGCCTACCCGAAATGTCTTACCCGTTTCAATATTGCCTAGCCAATATGGCCTACCCGAATACCCGTTTCAATATAGCCTAAGCCAATATGGCCTAGTCAAAATGTCATACCCGAACAATATGTCATACCCGAGCAATATGTGCTAGCCAACTCCTATTGCCTCAGCCATGTGCAGACCACCATGCATGCCTTTGATGACAGATCACCACGTGCGTCGTGACATTTCACCAGGCCACTACCCCCGGTCTCCTGACAGCCCATGCCTTCCCCACGTGCCCAGCTCATATCCCACTGAGGATGACCCACGCCTTTGCCACTTGCCCATTAAACAATGGCAAGTGGCCCTCATCTCCTGCCTATATAAGGGAACAGACCCCTCTCCAGCAGAGGGCTCCAATTCTCCTCTCCATGCGCATATCCGGAGACACCTAAGCTCTCCCTCTTCCTCTTGTATTCAGGCTCTCAAGCCTTTCTCTATGTATAATGTAATACTCATCTATAATAAATACCAAGCTATACAGTGGACGTAGCCCTATTCATGGGTGAACCACTCTAAACCTGTGTAATGTGTGTGATTGACCATATACCCTCTAGGGCCGTGCTAAATCACCCGTTAACATAAGGCAAGCAGAGAGAGACCAAGGGAAGAAGCTTTGTTTAGGCATTCGGTGGTTTTGCAAATGGACATGCAAAGTTGATTGGCAGACAGTGGAAAAGCAAAGGCTGGCTACACTATTTCACTGTGTGCATGTGGGTTTGTGTCTGCAACGAAGTCAAGAAAGAGGAGCGGCTGGCTTCTTTTTCCAATGCTAGTAGTTGTGCACTTTCGGCATATTAAATTTAGACCTGGCAATATCTTACACGACACGATAACACGACACGAATTCGCAAAAAAAATTTCAGTATTCGGGTCTGTGTTATCGTGTCGTGTTGCTATCGTGTTAACCCGTTAGCCACACGATAAGTTATCGTGTCGTGTCGTGTAAATTCGCGAATACTCGTTAACCCGGTAAGCTCAGGGCGTTTTTGTAAATTTATCTCTTTCTTTTTTTATTTTTATTTTTTCTTCTTCTCTTTCTTCTCTTTTGTCTCTTCCTCCCCCATTCCACCGATTCTCTCACTACCCCATCTCTTTCTCTCTCTCTCTCTCTCTTCAAAACCCAGCAACCTTTAAGCTTTCTTCTTCTCTCAACTTGAGAGTCTTAAGCAACCACCACACCACCTAACCACCATGAGCCATCCCAGCCACCTCCCCCTTCTGTCTCCCTCCCTCACCGATCAATGCAGATACATACAAGCTCAAACTGGTGGATTGAACTCTGAGAAATTTTCAAGCCCAGATTAGCATTTGGAGCCTCCATGAAGATCACAACCATGGCTGAAGCAGAACCAGAAGCAAAACCCAGAAGCCCTTTAAATGTGCATGCATGAAAAAGCTGAAGATCAAACAACAAGAAGAAGCAGACAACGTGTTGTTTGGAGACTAGACCAAAAAAAATATTGTTTTGAGATATTTTATTTTAAGATTTTAAAAATCATTTAAAAAAGCATAATTTTTTTTTTAAAAAAAACGAACTGGTTGATTTTTAATTATTTAATATTTCTGTTGTTATTTTATTTATTTTATTTTTTAATTCTTATCGTGTTAATCGTGTCGTGTCGTGTAATTCGCGAATCGTAACGGGTCGTGTTCGTGTTGGGAATTTCAAACCCGTTTTTTCTTATCGTGTGTCGTGTCAACCCACGACACGAACACTGATAACACGAAACGAATGCCAGGTCTATTAATGCTCCTTGTCTTGCAGAGCAATTTGGAAGAGCTAGACCAAATCCTTTGGCTACAAAAGAGGAGCAAGCCGTGTGTTAGTGAGTGGGCATTTTGTGCCTCGCCATTTGGAGGTGTCGTGAGCACCATTGCTCAGAGAGGCTAAAGCAGAAGTGAGAGACACTTCCACACAGATAGAAACACTAGAGAGCATCACCATGAAGGTGGAGATAAACTCCTCTTTGGCTACACAAGATGTTGAGGGAAGATCAAGCCATTTCAAAGGTTGAGTCTTCTTCATTTGTTCCTTTTGTTTGTGGGAGGTTTATTTCTTTGAATTGTTCTTAGTGTATTCTTTCCTAGTGAGCAAGAACAATTCCTGTGTTCTTGGCTCTTGTGTGTGGTTAGCTTGAGAGTGACTTGGGTGTATTTTGGATTTGGGCTGTGAGAGTTAGACTCTGTAATTTCTATGAGAGGTGAGAGGGTTAATCTCCTTTGGTTGTTGTGGGAACCAAATTAAATCAGAACCCTAGGTCAAGTAATTCCTTCCATTTGAGGATTATTTGACCTAATTGGGAATTACTAAACCTAATTGGGGGTTATTCAATTTAATTGGGGGTTATCCAATTAAATTGAGAAATACCTAATTAAGTTAAAAACTGATTTTATTCCTACCACATTTCCCCAATTAAATGAGGAATTACCTAAATACACCAACCCCACTAACCTCACCTACCACAATTAGGGATTTGATTAATTCCCTAATTAATCAAATCCCTAAATGTACCCACCTCACCAACCTCACCTACCTCACCAACCACACCAACCTCGTCACGCACAAGGATGAGGTACGTCAGAATTTCTACTAAAACTCTAGAGAGCTCTTCCCTTCACAAATCCTAGCCACCTCCTTTCTCTCTCTCTCTCTCTCTCTCTCTCTCTCTCTCTCTCTCTCTCTCTCTCTCTCTCTCTCTCTCTCTCTCTCTCTCTCTCTCTCTCTCTCTCTCTCTCTCTCTCTCTCTCTCTCTCTCTCTCTCTCTCTCTCTCTCTCTCTCTCTCTCATCTTTAATATATCATTTTTATAGTAAAATATATAACATATATAATTGATTTATGAAATTATAATTATTCATTTTGACCCAAAATTCGAAATCAAACTGTACTCTAAACCTTAAGCGATGACCCAAAGTTCAGAAATTTAACTAAAAACCTTAAGCAATGAGAGATATCTTCTTCCTGACAAAGCTAAAGACTAAATTACTAAAGAAATATACACAATGTAGTTCAGATAAACATCGAAAACACAAACGAACATGCATTATTAATTCTTAAAGTACAAATATATATTTAATATTTATGCTCCGAAAGAAAGACTAGAGATGCCTACCTCCAAGATTTACCCGACTCTCTCCAAGAAACAGCAATGTGTATTGTCTGGAAGAGTGAGTACGTATGGACTGGATATAGAGAAAAGGAGAGAAAAGAGGATGAAGGTGAAGGTGAAGGTGAAGGGGAGTACGTATATATTGAGCCTCCTCAGTTTTTGTTTCCCCCTATTTTATACTAGTGGTGCTCTCCCCCCTGCTTTGGAGCGTTCAATGAATGAAGCATGATTTCGACCAAAAAGGGGAGGAGAAGATGCAGGGAGTTTCCCCTCTCTTTGCCTTTTTAGTTTCGGAAAGCGTTTGCAATGGTATGTTATATTATTATATTTGCGTCGCCAGAAAAATGGCACAAAGCCACTGTTGCTGCTCATCGCCATTGATTAACACCAAACGGACGCGCAATGGCTGAACAACAAACAAGTTTTACCAATGTTGTAGTTGACCTGTGGCTTATATGGAGTTGGGCCCCATTTGTTTTTTTCCTACGGACGAAGAACATGATTAAAACATTTGCAAAGACCCTTGTCTTCTGTTTCCTTTCCTTTTAGAAAGGTAGTCTTCCTCTTCTTTTGCCTTTTCTTCAAAAGAAACAAAAAAGAGTATGTTCTTATTGGTTGCTAATGCAATTTGCAAAGGCGGCTTCCCTTTCCAATCTCAAATGGTTTCTCTCCCCTAGACCTCCACACTGTCTGAAACCAACTTTCCGTTGTTCATCTCTCTCTCTCTCTCTCTCTCTCTCTCTCTCACAGTACACATTTTCACACATACTTACGCGCAATCCACAGTGGAGCAATCTACAGTGGAGTGTAACATCTTGACCCAAAAATAAAAGGAATAGTGAATTAATTAATTTCAAGAATTATGAATTTCCAATTTTGCCCTTGGATTAGGGGTATTTTGGTCACTTTATAATCCGGAAGGAATTTGGGAAAATGAGTGGTACCGTTGCGTAGAGCTCGTCGATACGAGTTCGTAGACATGCGGCATGCCCAATTCCGAGTTATAAAGAAAGAGGAAAAGTCTGAAAACGAAAGGGACGTATATGGAATTTTTTTAGCAAAATTGTACTATAGCAATAGTACCGCTACAGTACCGGGCAGTTTTATTATTTTTTCTTCTTCTTCTTCCCTCTCCTCTCCTCTGTGCGCAACCCCCTGGCACTGTTCATCCGAGCGGATTTTGGGCCACCACCACCACCACATCTAGCCACCAAAGTTGACGGGGCCAGGACCAAAATGACCGGGCCGCCGTCCTCTTCCAACCACAGCTAGGCCCAGCCGCCCGCCAACCGCTGTGATTTCGCCGAAAACGAAGAGAAATGCGTCAGTTTCGCAGAAACTTCGTCGGCTCCGTTCTCTGTCGTCGGCCGCCATTTCTGGCGATCCAGGTATGAAAATTCGTCTATCCTCCGAGCTCTAGCTGATGGTTGGGTAGGATTTCATTAATTTTGAGTCTAAGTTGTCTAATTTTCGAGTTAGGGTTCGGCCGGTTTCAGGATAGCAATTCCGGCCACTTCCGGTTAGTTTTTGGGGTATGCCCAAGAACAAAAGTGACTCCAAATAGGGTGTTACACTTGGGGTAGCAGTCTTGATCCGTGATTGTGAGATTTTCCGGCGATGCGATATCGCTTTGGACACCCACGCGCTGCCAGCGCGTGTGGCGGCACGTGGGCACTGTAGCAGAGTGCTTTCTGTCCTAAAATGATCTCCTAGTTGTCACGAGTGCGTAGGAATTTGCGGATCTCAATTCGGATAACGTTTGAATCCGAACGGATTTCACATATCGTGTGTTATCCGGGTTCAATATGTTAGAACCGTTGGATCGCTTCCAATTTATTATATGTTGATCTAGGTATTCCTAAGATCGTGTAGGATTCAATGGATCGTAATAAAACCCGGAGCCCTTTCCGATTTAATGACTTAAAGTTTAATGTTTTACGATAACCGTCAATCATCGTCAAAACCGTCCGATATGAATCAAACTTGTAGGACGTATTTCCTAGACCTTGTGGAACCCATAGGAACTTTCAGATCGTAAAATGGAAGTCGTGGGCCCCGCGGGCTCGGTTGACCAAGTTTGGGCGGTTTGACCCTCGGTTGACCTTGAGTCTTTCGAGGTAGTATCACTCTTCGAGGAGTACTATGACGACCCTTTTTGGACGAGTCTTGACCGTCATTTGATTAGGTGGGTTTGATTTTATTTTTATGGTTTTGTGATGGAAATCTTATACTTTTGAATTTAATGGTTTATTTAAATTCCGTTTATATTTAATAGTTGAATTCTTTATTTTTGTAAAGTATTTGTGATAAAAGTGGGTTTGACATCTTCGAGTATCTTGAGTCTTATATATAATATTTGAGAAAGTACTATCTTTGTTGATTATGTGTGGGGTACTTAGAATGTTAAATTTGAGTGTTATTAGCACTACCCACTACAAAAAAACAGGCTAGATGCGACGCTAGAAACCCGTCGTGAAAGGTCAACCATACATCGCAAATGCCTTTTTACGACGGTCTTGCGACGCTTGTTCACGCGTCGCAACAAACTGGTGTCGCAAAAGGTTTTGATGAATCAAATTATGCTCCCAATATGGTAACTCGAAAAAATTACTTCTTTTCTTCCAGTAGGATTCATCATTATTCTTCTCAACTTCTTGTCTTTTCCTTTTTCTGATGTCTTCTTTCTTGTACTCAGCTTCAGTACTCCTTGCAATTATCTTTTAACATAGAACCCAGAAAGTTTCAATGGTGCATGTCCCCATTCTCGTGTGCCATCAAAGGACACTCTATCTTTTCGAAACCTATGACTTGTAGGTAAAAATCGTCGGTGACCCATGTAACAATACTTTCTTCCATTAGTCAACCAAACAGATCTAGTGTCCTTATTGCAACAAGGACATGCTTTCGCACCTTTAGTGCTCCAACCCGACAAATTTGCATATGCTGGAAAGTCACTGATTGTCCAGAGTAATGCAGCACGTAGTTTAAACATCTGATTCTTGGAAGCATCATAAGTATCTACACCTTCATGCCATAATTCCTTTTAACTCGTCAATCATTGGTTGCATATATACATCAATCTTATTACCAGGTGCATTCGGGCCATCTATAAGCACAGACAAAATATAGAAAGGTTGCTTCATGCTCATCCATGCATGGTGGCAAATTATAAGGCATGAGAATAACAGGCCATGTACTATGAGGTATGCCCATTGTTCTAAATGGACTGAAACCATCTGATGATAAACCAAGCCTAACATTACGAACTTCACTAGAAAAATCTGGATTCTTTGCATCAAATTCTTTCCATGCAGGTGAGTCGCAGGGTGCCTTAGCACACCATCATCAGGACGCTCTTCTGCATGCCATCTCATATGCAAAGCAGTTTTTGATGACATAAAAAGTCTTTGCAATCTTGGCTTCAATGGAAAGTATCTTACTTGTTTTGCAGGTATTTTTCTATTCCCATTCACAGCATTTGTAGGCTGCCCATCAACTTTTTTATATCTGGATTCATGACAAATAACACATGATTCAAGTTTCTCATCCTCATTTCTAAATAACATACAATTATTGGGACATGCATCCCATGTATTGTATGTGAAACCCAGGTCCGCCGTTATCTTTCGAGCATCGTTATATGAATCTGGTAGTTGTACTTCATTAGGGAAAGCTTCTTTCAGAAGAGTTAACAAAATTGTCACTGACTTGTCGGTCCATCCACAAAGTACTTTTGTATGTAGCAGCCGAACAATAAATGATAATTTAGTGAAATTTTTACACCCTGGATATAAAGGACATTCTGCATCTTGTAGCAATTTGAAATAATTTGTAGTCTCATCATTTGGCCCCTCACCATATTCATTTTCTGTTGAGCCATCATTCCTCAAACTAGAATCCAAATTTGGATGCTCAAATGCCTCATGTACCATTCCAATTATATCATCATCCACAACTGAAGCAGAACTATTCCCCATATATTTGTCAACATATAATGATTGGTGTCTCTGACCATGAGTCCAATTTTTGTACTTTGACCAAAACCCATCAACTATTATATGTGCTCTTGCTACCTCCCTTGTAACAAAGTAACGATTGTAACATTTTTTGCAGGGACAATAAATCCTTGTATCACCCATGCTGTTGTCAAATGCAAAATCCAAAAAACTTTCAAGCCCATTGAGATATTGATTTGATGACCTATCAGTTAAATCGATCCAACTCTTGTCCATACCTAGTTTCTATTCAAGAATAAAGAAACAAGAAGGCATACCCTTATAATGATCCAAATATTTATTTTATAAGACAGATAGTAGGTATTAAAATGCATCAAAAGAAGAAAATGAAAACATACCAAATAACTAATAGCAGTCCTTGATTCGATCTTGTAATCAACAAACGATCCTACAATATGCAATATGCTTTTCAATTAAAAATTTGCACGCCCAGTACCCAATATTAGATAAAGCACATGAGTTCACATAATAAAAGAAAAACAAACTGACCTCTGAATAATTAAACAATTCTATCGGAAAGCAGTCCATCTGCAATAAAAAATAAATAAGCAATTAAGTATAGATAAATTCCAACCATACCAGGTAATTAGCAAAAAACAGAGAGAGAGAGAGAGAGAGAGAGAGTGAATTACATGAGATTGGATTGATGGTGGCCTCCATGATCTCCGAGGGAGGAGTTGATTTAGGATTTAGGAGGAAGAAGGTGAGAGTTGGAGGGAGTCTTTAGGATGTAGGAGGAAGAAGGTGAGAGTGAGAGGGAGACTAGACATACGTGGGTTTGTTTTTCATCTGAAAACTAGGCGCACTAATTGAAAACTTTTGGGACAATTTGTGCATGTCGTATCAAATATCCAAACCCGTCGCTGGAATATTATACACGACACCTATTTCAAGCATGTCGCACATAGATAAGTTCTATGGGTATTTGCGACCTTTTCTCCGACGTTACTTATAAGGGTGTTGCAAATACCTTCGCGCCATTACTCCGCGCACTAAAGCTAAAGCAATTGTGAGGGCCGCATGCTCTGTCCCAAAAATCCTGTCGCAAAAGGGGCAATTTCTTGTAGTAACCTTAGGTACCTCTCCGGTTATGGATTTTATGTTCGGAGATTGATTTATTTTGCCCAGGCCCGTCGGAGTTTGCCCAGGCCCTTCGGAGATTAATTTTGCCCAGGCCCTTCAGAGATTTATTTTGCCCAGGCCCGTCGGAGTTTGCCCAGGCCCTTCGGAGATTTGTTTTGCCCAGGCCCATCGGAGTTTGTCCAGGCCCTTCCGATGTCTTCTTAATACGATGCCTTGGGAAGGAAGTGATAATGTTTCAATGGGTTTTTATCGGATTTAGAATTGTGATAGATCTAAAATGTATAGTGGTTCGGTTGTAAATAATTGTCTATTATCGGAGTTGTGACCGTTGAGATGAGAACTACTTGTGGCTTGATCCCTTGTCCAAGGGTACGTAGGTAGCCTGGGGTCTCACCAGGTGCAGCTGCGAAATATTATTGTGTTTAAAAGGTTTGATCGATTCTGTGTATGTGATTGGATTCTGAGGTAATTGTTGGATTTGAATTCGGTTAAACGATTTCTGTGGTATTGGTAAAGTTGTTTGAGGTCATTAATTACATGATTTATGTATTAATTGACTTGAGAACATTGTTGATTATGTTTCGAACTATCTGAAGGCCGGAGGCCTATTATGTGATTTGCATGAGATTATATTGTGCATGGTATTGTTAACTGTGTTTTATGCCGGTTGGAATTTTTGGGGAATGTTCAATTTATAGGGGAGACTCTGCTGAAATTTCAGGTAGAAAGTCTCGTGCTCTTTTCCCTTAATTTGGAAAAGAGGCTAAATTTTTAGTTAGTGGGCCCGGCATTGGTGTGATGTTGGAATTTCCACAGGATTCGTCTCGAGTTTCGAGGAATTCGGGGGCGGGTCCTGTCATGGAGAGTCATCAGTACCATATATGCTTGCAAGATTTTAAGTATGTTTTATGAAGGCATTTCTAACATATCGCAATCCTGGCCCACTTTTCCTCCTGCCTAAAGGTAAAATGTTTGGACATATGCTCCAATCGTCTTGCCAAGTTGGTTGTCTGAGAATGATGTCAACTACTAGTCAGCAAATTTGAGGTACACCTTTTAGGCCTACTATGAATTTTATTTTAACGATCCCAACTGTCTAATCTTATAGCTAGTCTTTATTCATAGATGATCATTACAAAAATAAAGACAAATTGAATGACATTAAGGCATCTAATTGTTGTGACCAAAGAAATAGATAAACATGGTGCTTGAAGAAAATACTAAAATGACATCCACTAAATTGAGTGGTCAAATGGATTTGGATTCAAATGATTTTTTGCGGAGATGATCTACAAGATAGATGGTTCAGATTATTGAAATACAATGCAAGTGAGCCCTACAAGGGTGTCCTTTTTGAGGAATCCCTCAACTGAATTATTTTGTATATACATCACAAAGAAACATAAGAAGTTCGTTCGAATCCTCAATACAGTTAAAAATATTTCTCTGACATCAACTTAGATTAAATAAAAAAGATTAAGTGCATGTTTAACAAAGATGAACTACCCTGAGTGTATATTGTAGCCTTGGAAAAATACAGGTAATTTTTGCACGTTATGTTTTGGGTGCAGCTTCCAGAAATACACAACTGAATCTGATCAGATCACCCGATGAGGAAGAGGTGCTTATATCAAGCGAGATGAGAAAATTATTAGTATTGAAACCAGGACTAGCAGCTAGGGAACAGCAGTGTCCAAGCTTTGATGTTGAAAATTTCATGCTCAACTTTCCACTTTTAGTACATTGTCCAAGCTTTGAAAATTTCATGTTTCAGTATGTAAAATTGATCACTCAATCTAAGTACATTTCCAAACTCCAAACTTTTGTGGGCTAAAAGACATTGTCTTCACCTTCCACCTAACCTCTGAGTACGTAAGGGGCTGTTTGATATTTATTTGAATCCAACTTTTTAAAGTTAAAAACATAATTTGAGTCCAAAGCTTAAAAAATCTGTTTGACAGGCCTAGTTTTGAAAGCTTAACTCAAAAATACCCAAATACTTGAAAACATAAGAAAATTAATCTGTTTTTCTAGAATTTTTTATTCTAGAAAATGTTTTCAAGAATTTTTTATTCTAGAAAATGTTTTCAAGTTGCATACCAAACAATTATTTGAATCTTAAAACATGGATCTTAGAATTCCTTGTTTTTAAGAAAAATCAAAGTTTTTTGAACCTCTCAGTCTTCTAGTTCTTGGTTTTTTTATTTATTTATAAAATATTTAAATATGTAAGAAATTAGTCTTCGTTTTTTTTTTCATTAAGAAAAAGTCTTCGTCTTTTTTATTTAAAAAATTAAGAAAAAGAAGAGAAAGTCTTCTCTTCTCTTTTCATTAAAAACACAAAAGAAAAAAAGAGGAAGTCTTTCTCTTCTTGGTTGCTATTACAATGGTGGCTTACTATATATATGTCTCTCTCACTTGCCTCTTCCACACTGCCTAAACAAACTTCCTTTGCATAAGTTTTTCTCACAGAGTGCATCTTCTCCTCACCTTCTCTCTCTCTCTCTCTCTCTCTCTCTCTCTCTCTCTCTCTCTCTCAGTAAACATTCACACTCACTATTTCATATACTATACTGTGGAGAGCAGGTGCCATATACCAATGCAAAAATGTTGTAGTGTTTGCTTTTTTGTTTTTTCTTGAGGTAGGCATCTTCCAAAGGTTTGTACAGTCAATATGTTTATTAGTAATGCCATGCATTGTTCTTGATGCATTTCGTTTTCATTGCTATTATTTTTGGCTAATTAGTTGTGAAGACTGCAGATTTTGCTTTCAAAAGCAGTACACCCTCCCTCACTTCCTTTACATCGACTGAAGATTATTCGCACTTCCCTCCTCAATAATGGGTTTGGGAGCACTCATTCACTTTGTGAGAGAGTACATCCATAATTACCTCTACTTTTCCAAGGCTACAATATGCATCCAGGGTATTTATCTCAGAGATACTTTAAAAGCAAAGTATAATGATATATTTTAAAGAGTGTGATTCAAACTAATTTCTATATATATTTTAATGATATATTATTATAAATTTCATGGTTCTGTATTGTTATAAACTTGTATTGTAATACGGTGTGTGTTATTGCATTTTATGTGCTATATTGTTTGGTTACCGTGACATTTATAATTTTAGAAAGGAATGACATTTCTTAAAAGAGGAGAGTTTACTGAGCTCCCCTACCCAATGAGATCCTTGTTTAGAGGTGGGGATGGAGATGAGGATGGAAAACCTGACCCAATCGGCTCTGTTTTCGCTCAATGGAGTTGCTGAGATTAATTTATGTAATTTACGTTTAGGTATACCCCTAGTTAACATATGTTTTCTGGATCCTCTGTGGAGCTACGAGTGTTGGTATAGTTGTAAACTTGGAGTTTTACCACAATTACTATTTATTTATTTTTCAGTTTGGGAGGTAAATTGTTCTATCTCTATAAACAGCTATTTTCTTTTATCTTTTTAATTTTTAAAGCATGCTAAGCTATTTGACTCTCCAAACTTCATGCAGCTACTGATGCAGCGAGTTTAGCAAATACATACATGGACCATTGGGATCACGTTCATGCATGAAGAAAGTCTTAATAACCTATATTAAATAAGTGTCTCTTTGTATGTGGAAGTTATCTAGGTTCATGAATAAAGTTATGGAGAGATTTAATGTGAAGTTATGAAGTTGGGTTAGGAAAGGTTTAGGAGAGTTATGAGGAGTTATCTCGTCTTGATTGAGAAGCTCCTATAAATAATGCATGAAATTGTAAGAAAGGGGAGTTGATGTTTGTTATTGAATGAACATTGATAATTTTCTCTCATCTCTTTACTCTTTTCCTGGGTATTCTCAGAATTAACATATTAGAGTTTTAATTCCGGGTATTCTTAGAATCAACGGAGTTAAGTTTGCTCGAAATTATCTTTTATTCTTGTTCTGCTGCATCAGTTGGCACTACAAAACAGAATGCTTTTAGCGAGGGCATTTTTTCGTCGCAAAAAACCTTTTGCCGTTGGAAATACCCTTTTTCGACGGCAAAAATCCGTCGAAGTCGTCGGTAAAACGCTGGTTGCAAATACTTCTTTTCCGACCATTTCGTTGGAAATAATGTATTTCCAACACTCATATTTTGTCGATATTGCTTATATTTCTATTGGAAATAAATTTTTCAAACAACCATACAAATTCATTTCCAACCATAAATGTGGTTGCAAATACTTGCACACCTGTAGGAAATAATTTTTGATCGAGATCTTTTGTTTTTGCCATGCTATTTTTTCGACCAATGACTATTTGTCGAAAATAGTATTTCTGACCCTTGATTACTATTTGTGATAAATATAATAAAAGACAAATGTAATAAATTATAAATATTCATTACAATCCTAAGCTATATCCTATATCACTAATCCCAAAGTCTACTTCTAATCAAACATTAAAGAGTTCGAAAGCATGCTTCATAGCTTTCTTTGAATCATCACTAATGATGAGCTGCTGCTGCTTCCCATTAATAATAACATTGTTTGTTAATCCTGCCAAAATAAGAACAGAGCTAGTTCTATTACCAAAACAAACTTTTAGACAGAGTAATGAAATAACAAAAAAATAGATACAAACTCAAGGCAACTAAAACCTGAGAGTAATTATTAGATTCATATTGAACTGAAACATATTGTTACATTACTGATTACCCCATACCATCTTTCACCACTAAGTCTCTCAACTTGCAATCTTCCTGAAATAGCTCTTAATTTTATCAATAACGATGATATTCATGAAGATCTTGCCCTCTGGGGAATTCCAACAGAAACACATTGAGAAAATGCAAATTCAGGCTGAGACAAAACTAAAAACTCCACTGAGATTAAAATTAAGATTATAAACATAAGAACTCCAATGTCATGATTTTAAATATTTGAAATCATGATTTTAGATCTCCATAATCGAAGGCTATGTCGTAAGAAATTTTTATCATTTTTGGGTGTATATTTATTATTTTTATATAATTTTTAAGAATTGTTTAAGATAAAACACAATAAATTACAAAAAAAAAAAAAACATTACACGTGTTAGCATCTTATAACGCCACACATGAGAAATGCTGACAGGGCGCTCCTTAGAAGCTGCCACGTGTCAATCTATTATATTTTTTATATTATTTTCCTACGATTTGACATCTAAAATTCATAATAATAAAAAATTAAATATCAGAAAAATACACCAAAAATTCATATATGAACTCCTTGTGATATTCTATTCTCCTTAAAGCTCCAAAATTCTAATTCTGAATTATAAAAATACAAGCACAATGATACAAACTCAACTTTGTTCATAGATACAAATCAAAACATTCCATCACATACACTCTTGTTTCTTTGATTCAATGATTTCCATTAGTTCAAATATGTAGAATCATGATTTTAGATCTCCATAATCAAATGTTACGTCGTAAGGAGTTTGTAGCAATTTTTGGTTTGTATTTAATTTCTTATGAATTTGTTAAAGATAAAAACAATAAATAACAAGAAAAGGACATGTGTTGCTATCTGATAGGGACACATTTCTGAAACTCTGAGGAAGTGGCTTTAAGAAGCTGACAGTGTCAATCTTCAACTATTTCATTTTATTTTTATATGATTTAATTTCTAAGGACAACTATTTCCGGACACAGAAAGTAGCTCGTCTGAAATATACAAACAAATTCCGACAAAGCCAAAATGCCCTCGGAAATAGTTGACTATTACCGAGAACAACTAGTTTCCATTGAAAATAACCATGACATTTTCGACAACAATGGGTTTTGTTGGTAATACAACAAGCGCCAAGGCTTCCCGCCAAAAAAATGTGTATTTCCGACATACTTTGAGACTTTTTCCGAGGGTAATTTCACAGTCGGAAATAAAATGCATCATGGTTACATATTTCCGACAGTCAATGTTTTTTAGTTGGAAAAAGCACATTTTTCGACGACATTTGGGCCCCATCGAAAAAATTTTGTCGTAAATGACTATTTTTTTTTGTAGTGTGGTATCAAAGCGGGCTTTCGGCCTGCACTCTGAAATCCTAGTTCCCAAAAAAAAAAGAAGTCGAGCTCTATGGCTCCAAGAGGCAGAGGACGCGGTGGTCGGCAAAATGTTGAGGATGCAAGGTACGCACGTTTGGAGGAACGAATCCAGCAATTTGAGGAGCGCTTTGACATGATTGTAGAACAAATTGCTGCACTAAATATTGAGAACCGATCTCAAAGTCGTCATGAAGAGGAGGAAGAACGTTATGAAAGTGAAGAGACTAAAAATCCATTTGGGAATCATAGACAGAGAAGACATGTTCCTCCACGAGATCATGGGCGATGGGAGTCGGGTTTCAAACTCGAAATTCCAGAATTTAAAGGATGTTTGCAACCAGAAGAATTCTTAGATTAGGTTGCTGCAGTTGAAGAAGTTTTGGATTTCAAAGATGTGCCACAAGACAAGCGGGTTCCCTTAGTGGCTACTCGATTTCGAGGCAGAGCGGCTGCGTGGTGGCAGCAACTGAAGCAAACTCGAGTCCGAAAAGGAAAGCAGAAAATTGATACGAGGGAAAAATTGCTAAAGTATATGCGAACCACCTTCCTTCCACACAATTATTCTAGAACATTGTATCAACAACTCCAGAACTTGCACCAAGGTTTTCGCTCTGTCGATGAATACACAACAGAGTTCTATCAATTGATTGCCCGTATTGATTTGGGAGAGTCTGAAGATCAGTTGGTATCTCGCTATATTAGAGGTATGAGAATTCAATTTCAAGATTGATTGAATTTATTTGATCCTATTTCTGTTTTTGAAGCACACCAACGAGCTTTGCAATTAGAAAAGCAAATGAATAGGAAGCCAGGAATGCAAGGTAGTGGTGGTAATCGCCAAAATACCTCATCCCCAATTCAGTCCTGAAGTGTCAATTCTCAAGCACCAACTGGAAAACCCCCAGTAAACCCTCCACCTACTCGCACAACTATTAGCGGGGCCAGTGGAGTTGCAACACACTGTTTTAAATGTGGTGAACCTGGGCACTAAATGGCTGATTGCAAGAAGGGAGATCGGTATGGGAAGGGATTATTCATTGACAGTGAAGACACACCACTAAACAAGCAATATAGTATTGAACAAGACCACAAGTTTGATAGCCATTATGACGATTTTGAAGAAGAGCATGTTCATGGTGATAATGGCCCTTTATTGGTGGTTCAAAGGGTTTGTCTCACTCCACGAGTAGCTGATGGTGATTCATGGCTTCGTAATAATATTTTCCAGTCCACATGCACAATTGGAGGCAAGGTTTGTCGACTTGTTATCGACTCTGGTAGCTGTGAAACTGTAGTTGCTGAAGAGGCAGTTTAAAAGTTGGGATTGGCGATAGAGAAGCATCCTCATCCTTACAAATTATCGTGGTTAAAGAAAGAAAATGATGTAAGTGTTTCAAGACGTTGTTTAGTTTCTTTTTCCATTGGTACTAAATACCAGGATCAAGTGTGGTGTGATGTTACCACTATGGACGCGTGCCATATTTTGTTGGGGAGGTCGTGGCAATATGACAGGGGTGCAATTCATGATGGAAAGAAGAATACATATAGCTTTTTGATTGGCAAGACCAGACTTGTCTTATTTCCTAATAAGGAGATTGTTTCCAAGCCATCAACAACTGTGGAAACTAATACTCTATTAACAAGGAGACAGTTCAGTGATGAGATTAAAAAATTAGGGATTGTTTATGTGTTGATTGGAAAAGAATGTGAAAAACAACATGGCATCCCAGAAGCAGCCCAAGGTCTGATTGCAAAGTTCCAATATATATTTCCAAGTGAGCTTCCCCATGGTTTACCTCCACTTCGAGAAATACAGCACCGAATTGACATAGTGCATGGTTCGACTTTGCCTAATCGACCACATTATCGCATGAGTCCCAAAGAACATGAAGAACTTCGTCGCCAAGTGGAGGAGCTTCTATACAAGGGACACATTTGGGAAAGTCTTAGCCCTTGTGCAATACTTGCCTTACTCACCCCAAAAAAAGATAGCACATGGAGGATGTGCATGGATAGCCGTGCAATTAACAAGATTATAGTCCGCTACAGATTTCCTATTCCGCAGTTGGATGATATTTTAGACCAATTGAGTGGAGCAACAATCTTTTCGAAATTGGATTTGAAAAGTGGGTATCACCAAATCCGTATACGGCCTGGTGATGAGTGGAAGACGGCGTTTAAAACTCGTGATGGTCTATATGAGTGGTTGGTAATGCCTTTTGGGCTCTCTAATGCACCAAGCACTTTTATGCGTGTGATGAATGAAATTTTCCGTCCCGTTATTGGCAAGTTCTTAGTGGTTTACTTTGATGATATATTAATTTATAGTGCTAACCATAATCTGCATGTTCAGCACTTGCGAGAAGTTCTGACAGTCTTACGCAGGGAAAAATCTTCGCAACCACGAATAAATGTGTGTTCATGACAGATCGTGTTATTTTCCTTGGATATGTGGTGTCTAAGGATGGAATTTCAGTTGATGAGTCCAAGGTTGAAGCTATTTTAAATTGGCCAATCCCAAGGAATATTCATGAAGTGCGTAGCTTTCATGGGTTGGTGTCCTTTTATCGCTGCTTTATTCCTAATTTCAGCATTCTTATGGCGCCGATAACAGATTGCATGAAGGTCGGAAATTTTCTATGGACTGAAGATGCAACAGAAGCTTTTCAACAAGTCAAGCAGAAAATAACTTCAGCTCCCATCCTTATCCTGCCAGATTTCACTCAACCATTTGAGTTACACTGTGATGCTTCCAAAATTGGCATATAGGTGCTGTACTTAGCCAGGAAGGGAGGCATGTTTCATTTTTTAGTGAAAAGTTGAGTGGTTCTAAGTCAAATTACTCCACTTATGACATTGAGTTTTATGCCATAGTTCGAGCACTCAAGCATTGGAGTTCTTATCTTGCCTACAATGAGTTTGTTCTTTATTTTGACCATGGTGCTTTGAAGTATATTAACAGCCAAGACAAGCTCTCCTCTAAGCATGCAAGGTGGGCCGCTTTTATTCAACAATTTACCTTTGTTATCAAGCATAAATCAGGATATTTAAACAAGGTTGCCGATGCCTTGAGCCATCGTTCAACCCTCTTGGTTTCTATGCGAAATGAGGTACTTGGTTTTGATTCATTTCTTGAATTGTTGTCATCTGATCCATACTTTGGGCCAACACTCCCTGATGCTGGTGTTGGAAAGCATACATATTTTGTTTTGCATGATGGTTTCCTATTTAAAGGAAATAAATTGTGTGTTCCAGCTAGTAGCCTGCGCTTGAAAATTATTCAGGAATTGCATAATGAAGGTCATTTGGGTCATGACAAGACCTTGCAGCTTGTGATGAATACTTACTTTTGGCCTTCCATGCAGAAAGAAATGTTGACGTGAGTCTCCTAATTAATCAAGGAGATTTATTTCCTTGATTAATTAGGGAATTTACTTTCCCATTCCATTTAGTTGACAAATCTGTGTATAATTAGGAGATACTTTCCTAATCCCTGATTAAATATTATTCCTTGTAAAGCACTCTGTAAACTCATATATATACCTCCTTATGGAGAAGAATAATATATCAGAACATATTGAAAACCCATATTCATATTTTTAGCATGGTATCAGAGCAATCGATCCTAGGTTGTCTCTAAATCCTCGTATTGAATTTCTTGAAACCCGAATCCCTCGTATCTAATTTCTTGAAACCCGAACCCGTATCCTCGTATCCTAAATCCCGTATCCTGAATCCTGTATCCTCGTATCTTGAATCCCGCAACCCTAAACACATATCTGAAACCCTAAACACGAATCCGAAACCCTAAACACATATCCGAAACCCTAAACAGTTTTTCCTCGTCTCTTCAATCCTTCCGCTGCCATGGATATTGTTTCCAAAACCACCGACTCCACTTCCTCAACCCCCCAAATTGTTACTATTCAGAGTGACAACGATCCGTTTTCTACCGGCATCACCTTGACAGAGACCAATTATGCCTTATGGTCTCAGGTCATGGAATTACGTATTGCTAGCCGCGAAAAATTGGGGTACCTCACCGGCGACACTCCGCGGCCCTCTAAGGCCTCCTCCACTTACAGCCAATGGTGTATGGAGAACTTTAGGGTCAAAGGGTGGCTCATCGACTCCATGTCTCCAGACTTGATGGGTCGGTTCATCCGTTTTAGTACCGCCAAAGAAATCTGGGATGCCGTGAAGAAAACCTACTTTGATGGGGGGGATGAAACTTTTTTGTTTGATCTCAACAACGGACGTTCACCATTAAACAGAATGGTGCTCCTGTCCACAAATACTACAGCCAGCTGCAAACCATCTTTCAGGAGATTGATCATCGCACTCCGAATCGTATGCACTGTGACGTCACGTCACTGAGCGCTAGACCGAACTGGATCGTCTTCGTGTTCACCTTTTCCTTGCCGGGCTCGATCCTCAGTTTGATCAAGTCCGGGGGAGATCCTGCAAAGACCCCAAATTGGACCTTGACCAAACTTTTGCATATGTACGTCGTGAAGCGCAACAACGACTGACCATGGCCAGGTACTCCAGACACGCGGTTCTGGCCACTCAACGTCCGAAGGGCCCTTCGCCCTCTACCGGTGGCGCTTCTAGAGAGTCAGACCACAAGCTCTCGTCCGGAGACCAAATGCACTCATTGTGGTGGGAGCAAACATACTCGTGCTCGCTGCTATGAACTAATTGGGTACCCGGATTGGTGGGACCACTCCAAAGCTCCTCGCAGGAATAAGGGCAATTCACTCCACACATCTTCCGTCACGGATCCTGCACCGGCCCCTGCCTCTTCCTCTGGTAGCTACATCAGGTACCCAAGGTTATGTTTTGCATAGTTCCTCAAAGAAACACACATGGGTTATTGACACCGGAGCTACTGATCACATGACCTTTGATCCGGGACAAATTATCTCGCATACACCGTCTTCTCAATCGGTGGTGTCTAATGCCAATGGTACCCCCTCCCCAGTGATTGGGGAGGGTTCCTCTCTCTCTCTGACTCCCTCACTTTGGATTCTGTGTTAATTGTTCCATCCTTACATCATAATCTCTTGTCTGTTGCCCAAATTACTACGGCTTTGAATTGTACCGTAACTTTTTGGCCTACTCATTGTGTTTTTCAGGACATTCTCAGCAGCAAGACGATTGGTTGTGGTACTAGGAGGGGCAAACTCTATTATTTGGACCTGGCATTGCAAGTGAAGCCAGCCTCAGTCAAGCTTTCAAAATTGGGGGGACGAGTGTTGAGAAGAAAACTTCCGAAGTATGGTTATGGCATCGCCGTCTTGGACATGCTTCGTTTGGATATTTACAGAAGCTATTTCCTTCATTATTTTCAGATTTAGAGAGTTCTAGTTTTAAGTGTGACATTTGTGAACTGGCCAAGAGCCATCGTGTTCCCTTTCCCTTAAGTTCCAATAAAAGTTTAATTCCTTTTTCCCTTATTCATTCTGATGTTTGGGGCCCTTCTAAAATTCTGAATTTTTTACTTCAGCACTTTTTCCAGATTCGTTCCAGACTCAGAACGACCGGTCGCCGGCCTCTCAGCGACCGGTCGCCCGACGAAAGCGACCGGTCGCCTGTCTCGAACGACCGGTCGCCACGCATGTCGCAACGTAACGAGACTCTGCCCGAAAGCGACCGGTCGCATGTCCCTCACGACCGGTCGCCACGAACGTCGCAAAGCACGACTCCGCATGAAGCGCGACGGTCGCCTGACCCTCACGACCGGTCGCTCCCCCAGTTTTTTCTGGCAGTGTTCCGCTTCAGTCCGATCCCAACCATCACACTCAGGAGGAGAGAATTGAAGAGTTTGTGCCTGCTCGGAGAATTCTTCAGCTCCAGGTACCACACCAATCATCTCCGAGGACGTCATTCAGGAACTCTCTACCTGAAACTGATAACATTAATGAAATAACTGATTGCATTTCAGAAGGCGCAGAGCCTACATATCAAATTCCAAAAAGGAAGAACCGTGGTAAACCCCAGTTCACTACGAAGCAGATCTTCATGCCAAGGGGAAATATCCCATCAACAATTATGTATCCCTCACCAGATTCTCTGAGTCACGGGTACACTTTGTGAAGCAGCTAGCAGACATACCTGTTCCCAATAGTGTAACTGAAGCACTAAAAGACCAAAAATGGAAAGAAGCCATGAATGAAGAAATGCGAGCTCTCCAGAAGAATGGCACATGGGAACTCGTGCCATTACCTCATGGAAAGAAGACGGTGGGATGCAGGTGGATCTATACTGTGAAACTCAAGGCAGATGGATCTATTGAAAGATATAAAGCCAGATTGGTGGCAAAGGGATACACACAGAGATATGGGATAGACTACCAAGAAACCTTTGCCCCAGTAGCCAAGATCAAAACTATCAGGGTCCTCCTGCCCTCTAGCAGCAAATCTCTATTGGCCATTACATCAGTTTGATGTAAAGAATGCATTTTTACATGGAGATCTGGAAGAAGAAGTATATATGGATTTACCACCAGGATGTAACTTCACTTGTGACAAGGAGAATCAAGTTTGCAAGCTCAAAAAATCATTGTATGGATTAAAGCAGTCTCCAGAGCATGGTTTGGTAGATTCACTAAATCCATGAAGTTTTTTGGATATACACAGGGTCATTCGGATCACACTTTGTTCTTGAAGCGTGATGGAAAGAAGATTACCGCACTGATTGTCTATGTGGATGACATAGTTGTGACTGGAAACGACACAGGAGAGCAATTGAAACTGCAGAAGTATTTGTCTCAGGAATTTGAGATGAAGGATTTAGGTGATCTGAAGTACTTTCTTGGAATTGAAGTAGCAAGGTCCACAAAAGGTATATTTCTGTCATAGAGAAAGTATGTATTAGATCTACTTGCTGAAACAGGATTGCTTGGATGTAAGCCTCCTGACACACCAATCGAGATGAATCACAAATTGTGCGAAGGTATGGATCAAGAACCAACCAATAAGGAACAGTACCAACGCCTTGTTGGAAGGTTAATATACTTAGCCCACACAAGACCAGATATTGCATATGCTGTGAGTGTGGTTAGCCAGTTTATGCATTCACCCAGCGTGTCTCATAGGAATGCAGTTGATCGAATCTTAAGGTATTTAAAGTTAGCCCCGGGAAAAGGATTAATGTTCTCAAAGAATAGAGATCTTAAAGTTGTGGGATATACAGATGCTGATTGGGCTGGATCCATTCCTGCAGACGCTCTCACTTCAGGCTACTTCACCTTCGTGGGAGGTAATCTAGTCACTTGGCGGAGTAAAAAACAAAATGTGGTTTCTCGGTCTAGTGCAGAAGCAGAGTATCGAGGAATGGCTCATGGAGTTTGTGAATTGCTGTGGATCAGAAGACTCTTGACAGAATTGGGTTTCAAGCAGAAAAGCCAATGGAGTTGCATTGTGACAACAAGTCAGCTATTGATATTGCCCATAATCCAGTTCAACATGATCGAACCAAACATGTTGAGGTGGATAGACATTTTATCAAAGAAAAAATTGAGAAGAAGATCATCCGCCTACCTTTCGTAAAATCAGAAGATCAATTAGCTGATATCTTAACCAAAGTTGTTTGTAGCAGAGTGTTTTATGACTCACTTACCAAGTTGGGCATTGGTGACGTATATGCACCAACTTGAGGAGGAGTGTTGACGTGAGTCTCCTAATTAATCAAGGAGATTTATTTCCTTGATTAATTAGGGAATTTACTTTCCCATTCCATTTAGTTGACAAATCTGTGTATAATTAGGAGATACTTTCCTAATCCCTGATTAAATATTATTCCTTGTAAAGCACTCTGTAAACTCATATATATACCTCCTTATGGAGAAGAATAATATATCAGAACATATTGAAAACCCATATTCATATTTTTAGCAAGAAATCACCAAATTTATGGAGGGCTGCCGTGTTTGTCAAATTTCCAAGGGTGTCGCTTCGAATGCTGGCCTTTATATGCCACTTCCTGTTCCAAGTCAACCATGGACCAACATTAGTATGGACTTTGTCCTTGGTTTGCCACGCACCCAACGTGGAAATGATTCCATCTTTGTTGTTGTAGACAGATTTTCCAAGATGGTCCATTTTTTGGCTTGCAAGAAGACTACTCCTGATGCAATCAATGTTGCTCAGCTGTTTTTTCAAGAAGTTTACCTTCTTCATGGGCTGCCTTTGTCCATTGTGTCAGACAGAGACACTCACTTCCTTAGTCATTTTTGGCATTGTTTGTGGCATTTATCTAACACCAAGCTTGATTTCAGCATCCACAAACTAATGGACAAACCGAAGTCGTGAATCGATCTTTGGGTAATTTATTATGAAGTTTGGTGGGTGAACATCTCAAGTCTTGGGATCAGAAATTATATCAAGTAGAATTCCCCTTTAACCGCTCAGTTAATCACAGCACTTGGCTTTAGTCCATTTCTTGTCAACTATGGCTACAATCCTCGAGCTCCAATTGATTTAGCCCCTGTTGCTGATTTAAAGCGAGTTCATGGCAAGGCTGAAGATTTGATTTCACAACTCCAAGATGTCCATCGCACAACACATCAGCGCTTGGTGGACGCTACTAGCAAGTATAAACATGATGCTGATAAGAAGCGTCGTTTTATGGAGTTCAATGTTGGAGATTTTGTTTGGGCCATTCTTACCCAGGATCGTTTTACTGTTGGCGAATATAAGAAATTGGCTGCTCGAAAAATTGGACCCTGGAAATCCTAGAGAAGATAAATCCGAATGCTTACAAATTGAAGCTTCCCAGCCATGTTCGCACGTTTGGTGTATTCAATGTGAAATATCTTGTTCCTTTCCGTGGCACCAACTCTTACGACGATCCAAATTTGAGGGCAAATTTTTACCAACCCAAGGAGGATGATGTAGCGAGTTTAGCAAATACATACATGGACCATTGGGATCACGTTCATGCATGAGGAAAGTCTTAATAACCTATATTAAATAAGTATCTCTTGTTGGAATTTTAAAAGGTTTTAAAAATTTAACCGTTTTATTTATTTAATTATTTTTCTGTTTTATTTTATTTATTGTGGGGGTTATAAATATTTAATATTCAGGTTTTATTTCTGGTTGGTGAATGCCTTAAATTTTTTGGTTGGTGAACTTTTATGGTTGGTGAAGGTTACATGTTTTTGGATGCCTATAAAAGGCCACTCCTCCTTCACATTTGATATACACACAGTACACCATTAGAATATCACATACCACAATCACCACCATAAATTAATTCTCTCATTTTCTACTTTTATATATATTCTCTACTTTATATTATTATTTTGGCAATGGTTCTGTGACTTGGATACCCATATCCGTCTATGAACGTGCTCATAGAGGATCTTGAGTTTATGTACAAGGGGTCATATCTTGGAGTCTTGTAGACCGTCGTAGGACCTGCACGTAGGGAGGCTACAAAGGCTTTAGGACAGCGTCTTCGACGTGCTTCACCGTACCAAACTCACCTTCTTACTTATTATTTATTTTCCTTTTACTTACCTATTATTTTGTTTTCTTCAATTTCATTATACCTTAAAAGCTTTCCTATTTATTTATATGTTATTTATAATATAATATTTTTTGTATTTGGCTTTACGGAAAAGGAAAACTATATTTTGTATATTTTTTATAACATCTCTTCGTATGTGGAAGCTATCTAGGTTTAGGAGAGATTTAATGTGAAGTTATGAAGTTGGGTAAGGAAAGGTTTAGGAGAGTTATGAGGAGTTATCTCGTCTTGATTGAGAGGCTCCTATAAATAATGCATGAAATTGTAAGAAAGGGGAGTTGATGTTTGTTATTGAATGAAGATTGATAATTTTGTCTCATCTCTTTACTCTTTTCCTGGGTATTCTCAGAATTAACAGATTAGAGTTTTAATTCCGGGTATTCTTCTTAGAATCAACGGAGTTAAGTTTGCTCGAAATTATCTTTTGTTCTTATTCTGCTGCATCAGCTACCCAAGGAAATGATGCCAGACCCAGACAATATAGTCTATAGAGTTGTGGCCGAAGGTTAGTGTTTCCTTTTCTACAACCCTCTTTATTCGTGTCCTGGTTTTTGAATTGGTCACCACGTCGCTTCACCATAGGTAGATGGAGAATTGAGGCAGAAAGGCTCAACCAAGGATATGATATTTAAGCTCCCATTTCTCATCAGCCACATAAGCTCCATTATGACACTTCTTGAAGGAGATGTAATACTAACAGGCGGTTTACATCTGCTTCTAAGGTTTTCCTCCCCTTGCCTAGGAGTCACAAATACTTTTGACGTCCAGCTAAACACGTTTTGGCACTGTTTGTGCAGGCACTACCAAAGGTGTTGGCCCATTTAAAGTAGGTCAAAAGATAACTGCAGGCATAACGAACCTCCTGGATGTTGAATTCAATGTTGAAAAAAAGCAGAAGCAAGGAAGCTCTTGAGCTGATTGAATTTTCTACCAGGTGTTATTGCATTTGACAGTTCCAGAAGGAAAAAGAAAATAATTTCAACTGAAACCAGAGAACTGGAGTGAGCAAGGATGCAGACACGAAGCTGTTGCAGTCTTGGTTAGCATAAACTCTCAGTTCAATTCAAGGATCTTGCAAGGCGGTAAATAAACATGTCCATTTGTTTCGTTCTTCATGTTGGGAATGAATGGAGTGATAATAAGGAATTAGTCGTAGAAATAACTTGGGATGGCAAAAAACTTTTCCACAGTTCTGAATTTGGCACGCAAGATGTCAGAGACTCAGAGGTGCAAAGCATTTTGGTGCTCTCTTTTTTTTTTTTTTTTAAAAAAAAAAAAACAGTAATGCTATTTACTCGGTCCCCCTCCCCCAGAAAAATTTCTTCCATTTGTAATTTGGGTTACTTGACAAGGAAGAGGACTAACAAAAATTAGTGTAGGAAGATATATAATATGCGGAAGCGAAGTATAATTTTATGTTTTAACAACAGAACAGATTTTTGTATTATGTTTTAACAACAGAACAGTAACACTATCTTACACAATTAACCGGGAAAGAAAACAGATTCACAATGCGTATTTACATAACATAAACCCAGAGAATGAATAAGAACCCTGCTTTACCGGGAAATTGCAGAGAAGCAAAATCAGCTCACCAACGGCAACAATCACCGTTTTTGTAACTCCACTTCTTGAGCGCTTTGGTGGGTTCCGAAGTCCACACTATCACAAAGGTTGTCCTCCTCGTCGTTGTCATCTTCATCGATCTCCTGCTCTGCCTTTTCCACTGTGGTTGGTTTGTTTTCCGAGTCCACACAACCTACGGGGTCTGGGGCCTCAACACCCCCATTCTCATGAGCATCAATCCCCCGTTCATTTCCATTGTTGGCAGATTTTCGTGATTTGTCGTTGCGAATAAAAGTATAAGGAGATGCACACGTAATAAATTAGGTTAGAAAGACCTAGGTAAGTCAGTAGCTCGGAAAAACGATCCAGGCGACTCCCATTTATGTTGTGATGGAACCAACTTCGCCTAAACAATATAATGGTAGAAGCTGTAATTAATTTTCCAACACCAAGGATGAGGTCAGAGATGTGGGATGCATAATAAGTGGCCCTTAGTGCATCATTATTATGTAAGAATACATACTAACGACATATCAACATCACAAAGGATTACAACATAAGACTTATGCAATATTAATAACAGATTCACTATTGATACATACTTGTCAAGGAATACATAGATGAAACAAGAACGATCTTCTACTCTCTGCAAGTCTCAATATGCTCTAGCTATCAATAGGTCAAGCCCAAAATAGAACTTGGCGACTTGTGAGTGCAGGGATCAGGTCCTTTTATATTGATCAAACCTTAACCATATCTCTCCTATTATAGATAGAGTTAGTGTTTAAACAAACTGATAAACGTAAGCAATTGAGTCCTTATCAATATAATATAGCTACCAAGTCTGTCAAAACTAGGAGTCTTAGTACAACTGATATATACAAACCCTATTATCTTGTTCTAATATGATAAACACAACATGTGATTATGCCAACTCACATAAGTCATCTTACATTCTCCCACATGAGTGTAGCATAATCACATTTTACCATATCAAACCAAGACAACAGTGATCACTGGGTTCATCAACCATCAGTGTTACTCCCAAAACAGTTGTCGAAACTGATGCATATGCAGAATCTTAGAAAACTTGACACAAATTCATCTGTACCAGCACTCTAAGATCACATGCACATACACCAGAAACACATTACTGTAGACATAACGGTATAAGTGAAGAGTTTAGGTACCAAAATTACTCCCACATTTCTGATCCAAATAATAGAGTTCCCAAGAAACTCCTAACATTGTTTCCAGTATGGAAATTCAAGCTTGAACAACAACAAAACTTAAAATAAACTTGCAAAGTTCAATAAAGAAAATAATAATCACGAGGAAAAAACATTGCACTAAAGAAATAAGCTAGATATGTAGAAATAACCTTGCTCTTCCATATATAAATTGAGTCAAAAGACTCATGTAGACCCATGTGCGTCACAAAATTCTTAAGAACTTCACAACCAAAACCTCAGTCAAAAAATCTTAACACCTTCTTAGCTAAAACCCAGTATGCCTCATCACGATTTGCTTGAAAACTAACCAATAAGCTGAGTGCAAATGACAAGTCTTGATATACATATGCATATATACATATATGTAGAATACAATGAAGGGATGAAGTGTGGCCATTGAATTCTGACCAAATTATGGAGAGACAACCAAACACCCTTAATTTTTTATTTTAAAAATCAACAGTAAAACCAATGTAGTTCGTCCAAACTATAGAGAAAATTTGAAAAAAAAAACAGCAATTTGACAAAATAATATTGAACAAATTTCCTGCAAATTGGGGATGCAAAAAGCAACTGCATTTTCTCTTATGTATGAAACAAACTCTGAATATTAACAACTTATTACTTCCTAGCACTCCAATTTAAAATCTTAATCATGAGAACTAGTTAGGTTATTTTATTTTATAAGACAGAAACTTACAAAATGAGTGTCTCTGATGAAATGCTTGATAGTAGGCCTAGTAATGAGGTGAAGCGCTAGCCTCGTCCTTCACACTTGTGTTGTACTACTCATCTTTGTACCATGCAACCGACTCACAGAACAAATGCATATACCATAATATGATATATTCTGAAATCTCATAAAGTAGTGGCTGCATCTCTGGTAACCTTAATTTCCTGTCAAAAAACAGCTATATGTTGCACAACCTCTTTAGTTCCCTTCACCTCATCAACCTTTAGATGCTACTGTCTTTAAACCTGTTTAAGACCATGAAGAAACTTATAATTTGCACTCATAACTTTCTTTCCCCCTTTCAACAAATCTTGGAGGCTGCTGCTACATATATCTTCTGTGAGATCCCTTTCCCAACTTCTGAATGTTTATGAAATTTAGGAAATTGACGCCAAACACTGAAGACTTATTAGATTTCATAGAACCGTTACAACAGAAAACTATGACATAAGGTTGTCTGTTGTATTCAAAATATAGAATACGATTTCACCTTTGGGCAAGAAACTATTCTAAGAAGTTTTGCATAGCCTAGCATAAATTCACAAGAACCAAAACTACAAATTCCAACACCTTTAGGCAAGATGAAATTTATACCTTTCAAGGTCTCCATGACTCACTATACATTAGTTTATAGTAGAACCTAGTAGATAATTTCTTTGGAAATCAATCTACTAGTCATATTCCATAAACTACAAATCTGAGTTTTCTAAATAATCCTCTCAGAACAACATCAAATAAGCTACTTTGGTAGATTATTTAGTTGGTCCAAAATAATTGTAAACAGATATCGAGTTTTTGAATAACAAAACTAAATTTCTTTTAATACTTTAAAAGAACATAAAGCCACCAGCAAAAACAATTGAATGAGTCAATTGAATCCTGGTGTTTGTTAATGCATTAAAAAATACAGCAATCATCACTTAATTGAATCGAACTCAATAAACAATTTTGTGATGATTTTGACAACAGCTGCTTTTCCAATCATAAACAACATAATATATATATATATATATATAAAACAAAAAACGAAAAACAATTGAGATCAGGTATCGTTTCAGTAACCAATATGTATATATATAAATCAATTTGATACCTATCACCAAAAAGATGCATATATATATATATAGACACACACACATATATTTTTAAAAGTAAAAAAGAAAATAACTCTTCGATTTTAATTGCGATACATAATCAAGAGATTTTCTTTTATATTACCACGCTAGCAAAACTATTATAGATTTACCGAAACCAGAAGGTGAATGTTGCTCTATATGTGTCAAAACAAAATGTATAAGGACACACAAAGTATATAATCACATCACAATTTTGGTTTATGAGAATTATTGAATCACTTTGGTGAGGAACGAATATCCTGCTATTAAACTTTAGCCAAAACATATCTGCTACTAGAAGGGAATCAAACCCTTGTGATCAAACTTAGGAAAGCTAACAATAACCATGCATTAACCAAACATAATCCAACCAGAAAATATAATTTGGTATTACTTTATGCATAAAACAAAACAACAAAACAACAAAAATTGGTCCTACAATATAAAGAATATAAAGAATCGACAGTAAGGCACTCTTGATAATGTGAAAACTTTCAATACATACTGCAACCTTGCAGGTTATTTCCATGTTAATGTCAAAAGTGGAAAAGTTGGAGAAAAAACCAACAAATAATAATAATAATTTGATTATTGTTCAGAATTTTCCTGAATGCAGCAATCGAAAAACATGAATAAACTATAACCCAATTCAATCGTCATTTAAATTATATAAAAATATTGAATTGAGTGTTCGTATGGAAGAATCAAATTAGTTCTTTTTCTCCCAATCCAGAAGCTTCGCGGCTCTGCCCTTGCTTGTTTCAATTTATATTAAATAATTTTAGCAACCGTAACTGATGAATTCTAAGAATCTAAACATTAATTTATGAAAAACTTGACTAGGACAAGCAATTGAAAACAACAACATTGCCTTTCGTGCCTCTATGTACCATGACAATTGGACTAGGAGTTCAACAATATGGGGAAGCGAAATATCCAAATCAATCGATTTCAAAACGAGGAGGATAGATGGACAGGACCGGCCCCGAATTCCTCGGAACTCTGAGACGAATCCTGTGGAAATTTTTCGACATCACACCGATGTCGGGCCCACTTACAAAAATCGAGCCTCTTACCGAAAAGGAGAAGGCCACGAGACTTTCTGCCGAAATTTCGGCAGAGTCCCCTGGAAATTGGACATTTCCCAAATTTCAACCTGCACAAAATTCACATTTTTATATCCCAACGGGCAGCACGCACAATATAATTTCATGCAATTCATATAATCGGCCTCCGGCCTTCAATAATTCGGGAAGAGAAACAACAATATTCTCGAGTCAATTACTACATAAACCATGTACTTAAAGTCTTCAAACAACTTTACAAACACCACAGAAATCCTTAAACTGGATTCACATCCAACAATCACATACGCAGAATCGAACAAATATGTTAAACACATTAATACTTCGCGGCTGCACCTGGTGAGACCCCAGGCTGGTCACAACTCCGAAAATAAACAATTATTTATGACAGAACCATCTACACATTTCAGATCTAACACAATCCCAATTCCAACAAAAACACAACGAGCACATTCTCGAATTCTTCCTTTGTAACAGTTCAATTTTCGTACCCATACCCTATTCAAGGCGTATGTACATTAAACACATCATCCAATTATTCCCCTTTTTACAGTTCAATCCCGCAACCATACCCTATTCAAGGCGTATGGCGCCAAACAACACTGCCCAAATCCAGGGCTTATTCGTTCATACATGTACAGGCTCACAAATCTCAAACAGAATTAAAACCACATATACATATATGTAATATGTATAACCAGAAAAGAATAATTATATATTTATATATATACATAAATACATCCACATACACCCACCTCTCACCATCATCGTGTACCAGGGGGAAACAATCCAACCGGGGATTGTTGACTAGCTCACACTTATCCGGCCCTCAAAAGTCCATGTGGCTAGGGACGAGCCGTCCAACTGGGGGACTAAACTCAACCAGCCCGTACGGACGAAGAATCAAGACCCGTACGTCTGAAACAGTCATACGCGCGCAGACTACCCAATCAAGGGTCTCAGCGACACCCGTTAAGGTATGCCCCGGGTTCCGTCATATCCAGACCATATCCATAATTTCCATGTATCAGGATCCAAGGGGAGGTACATGTGATGTTGCACATCATGTCCTGGGGGAAACAATCCAACAGGGGATTGTTGACTAGCTCACACTTATCCGGCCCTCAAACGTCCATGTGGCTAGGGATGAGTCGTCCAGGCTGGGGGCTGACACTCTAACCCAGCACGTACGGACGAAGAATCAAGACCCGTACGCCTGAACTGTCCTACGCGCAGACTACCCAATCAAGGGTCTCAGTGACACCCCATTAAGGTATGCCCGGGTTCCGTCATATCCATACCATATCCACAATTTTTCCGGCATCCCACAATTCCGGGACCCATGACCAAATAAGCCCACACGCCCGAAACCCGGCACGTGTGTGAATAGTATATCCAAAACATATCCATATATCCATTTCCATGTATCCCAGTGTCCATATCCACTGTTTCCAAATATCATCATCCAAGGGGGAGGTACGTATGATGGTGGAGTTCGTAATCCTTATATAAATATTATATAAATAATATTCTCATCCTTAGTTCAATTTTCCCAAAACAAAATACATATTCATAGTAGACAAATGACTCACAAACATAAAACCCATAACCGGGGAAGTAACTAAGATAGTGTTTTCTCAAATATTATATATATAAACTCCATGACACTATAATATATCAAATCCACAAATATATTACAAATACTCTACAAAATAATAATTTCGACTATTAAATATAAAGTGCATTTCAATAAAGCATTTAATTCATATGCATAACATTTCCATCTTAAAACCATGCCATTTATTTGAAAGCAATGCCCATTCTCTTCCTAATAATCATAACAGAAGTCCAAGACTCACTTTCACAACTCTACAAATCAAGTATCCCATAATTATTCATTTCATAATTTCAATTATCAAATAATATCCAAGAATCCCATAAGATATTATAAACAAGCTCATACTCCCAATATAATCCAAATAACTCAAATAACAATTAAAACTCGTTTACAAGGTCATCCTAACACTTTTCGAAGTGTGAAACTACCTGGAAGACTCACGGTCAACCGAGAGTCAAACTTTCCAAATTTGGTCAACCGGGCCCGTGGGCCCCACGACCTCCATTTTACGATCCGAACATCCCTAAGGGTTCGACAAGGTTTAATAAACCTATCCTTCAAGTTTGGTCCGAATTGGACGGTCGAATCACTTACGATTTCGGACGATTATCGTAAAAATACAAAATTTAACTTATTGAATTGGAAACATCGGGGCTTTATTCACGATCCGTGAAATCCTACACAATCCTAGGAATGCCTAGATTAACATATATTAACTTCGAAGCGATCCAACGGTTCCAACATATTGAACCGGAATTCACTCAATATGTAAAATCCGTTTAGGGTTAAAACGTTATCGAATGAGTTCCGTAAATTCCTACGCTCGTGACAACCAGGAGATCATTTTAGGATAAAAATGTCTCTCTGCTACAGTGCCCACGCTACACGCGGTGACAGCACGTGGGTGTCCAAAGCGATAACCACTCGCCGGAAAAACTTAATATCTGGACTCCAAACTCCTACCTTAGCTAATACACCTAATTTGGAGTCACTTTTGTTCTTGGGTGAAAGCCAGAAAATGGCCGGAAGTGGCCGGAAATGCCAACTGAAAATCGGCTGAAACTAAACTTCGAAATTTAACTTGTAAACTCTCAAAATTTCTGGAATCCTATCCCATAGGCAGCTAGAGCACGAAAAAGTAGTCCAAAAACCATACCTTACTCGTCGAATTTGGTTGAGAATTGAGGGAGAACGAGCGACCCAAAGTTTATAAAATTTCCGGCCGTTTTTCTGCAATTTCCGGCGACGTCCAGCAGCGGTGGTGGCTGGGCTTGGCTAAGGTGGGAAGAGGAAGACCAGCCGGTCATTTTGGGACTGGTCCGAGCTCCGGTGGTGGACCATGGCGGCGGCGGCAGCTCAAAGAAGCTGCCGATGAACAGTAACAGCGAATGGGGGGGGGGTTTTTTGTTGCGCACGGGAGGGAGAGGGAGAGAGAGGGAGAGAAATTCTGGTTTTAAAACCAGTTTTTCAAAATTACAAATTTGCCCCTCTAAGTATTTAGATCGTACTTTCCTCGTTATAACTGGAAATCTGAGCTCACTACATGTCTACGAACTCGATTTTCGACGCGCTCACGCACCGGTACAATCGAAATTCCGAATTCCTTCCCGAACTTAAAATGACCTTTTTGACCCTTTTTATATTAAATAATATTTTAAATTTCCAAAAACCTTAATTAATTCAAATCATTTTATTTTATTCTTTACTCCAATTTATTTCCTCTTAATTTAATTATTTTACTCATTTTTAGGGCCGGGATGTTACAATAGATAAACCAAATCAATTGAAAAACCTGTCCTTCGATACTAATTGAAAAACGATGCAAGCAAGTACAGATAAATTCAGTAGCATCTCAGTCACATCAATAGAATGGGCAAAACTCAAACTGAGCAAAATTATAGCTTATGTCATACCCAGACAATATTCATCAAAGCCGTTAGTCACAAATATAACATAATAGTTGGTTTGATACTTAATAAACCAACATCAAAAGTTGATTTGTGTCATAGAATGACAGATTCATCATTAGCATTATTGATGAATATAGTTGATTTTATTCATTAGGAAACCAACATCAAAATGGAAATGTGTCAATACTAGATATATTGACTCAAAACATGAAAAAAAGACTCTTGCAAAATTAGTTCATTATAGAAAAGAACTAATGCATACATAGAAACAAAAATGTAAAAGAAGAAAACAATTGAACTATAACATAAGCTTTAAGCAAATACAAAATTTTCAATAACTACAACTTTTCAGTGCGAATCTTAAAGTGATCCAAATAGAGCACAAGGACAAGGGAGAGTGCCCATGAATTTGGTGAGTCTTTGTACGAGGCTTAAGTACATTAATTGAAACAACTCATGGTACAAAAATTCTGAATTGTGCCAAGAAACAAATTAACTCAAAAGTAAGCAAAATAGTAACATATTCATCAAAAGAATCATATATCAAAAGTGTCTATGCTCGTTGATGACAAAAAGAAGTTAAATTGTCAAAATATACGACAGAAAAGATCTAAACAACAAAAGCAACAGATTTGAAGTATTAAGTAATCATTTCAAGTCAAATCCACATCCAATAAAATTTTACAAAGTGAGCAACCCTAAATTTACAGCCAAAACCCATCAAGATCCAAACTTTTGAATCAGAAAATTGAAACCAAAATTCAAAGTAATCTCAACCCAGAGGTCGAGTTGTGGAAGTAGTACTACACGCTAAGCCAAAACAAAAAATTGGTGAATGAAATGATAAATAATTTGCGGAAGCAAAACCAGAATCATAAAAAATTAAAATTAAAATTAAAAACAATATAAAAAAGACGATATGTTAATATCAAAAACAAAACCCATGCCATTTTATCCATCTCATTTGAGTTTCATTGAAGGATATTAAAAATTGAACCCTAAGGATGTTGAGTTGGCTCTGATACCACATGTAAGAATACATACTAACGACATATCAACATCACAAAGGATTACAACATAAGACTTATGCAATATTAATAACAGATTCACTATTGATACATACTTGTCAAGGAATACATAGATGAAACAAGAACGATCTTCTACTCTCTGCAAGTCTCAATATGCTCTAGCTATCAATAGGTCAAGCCCAAAATAGAACTTGGCGACTTGTGAGTGCAGGGATCAGGTCCTTTTATATTGATCAAACCTTAACCATATCTCTCCTATTATAGATAGAGTTAGTGTTTAAACAAACTGATAAACGTAAGCAATTGAGTCCTTGTCAATATAATATAGCTACCAAGTCTGTCAAAACTAGGAGTCTTAGTACAACTGATATATACAAACCCTATTATCTTGTTCTAATATGATAAACACAACATGTGATTATGCCAACTCACATAAGTCATCTTACATATTAGCAATTCGATCAGCAAGGAAATCAGTCAATCCATTTAAGGCTAGCCCTCCCATTACTCCCAAAAGGACGAACTGTGGAAGTAACCACGAAATGCTCATAGGAATAGTCTTAGACGTGTCATCTTCAAGCCCTTCATTGCTAATTGCCTTCAATCTCTTTCCCTCAACCTGCCAAGCAGCAACACAGCATAGCACAGTACAAGCCAATCCGCAGCCAATTCTCACCAGCGTAAGCGTACCCGTAGCCTTTCTCCAGTGCTTTGAAATCAGTAACTTGTACAAAAATGAGACGAAGAAACTTGAGAAGTCGCTAAGTACCGTGAAATATAATGGAAGGAACTCACTATCCAAATTACTCATTTGTTCAAAAAAGAAGGTGCTTCCTGTTGCCTCCACCAAACTGTACGCGAAGAAGGTCAACGACATAGTTATCACTTCTGTTAAAAAACCCTTTTCGTCCTTCAGTTTTATGAGTGGCCAAAACTTTTTTCTTTGTGCTTCTTCCGGTGAATACGAGGAGGACGAGTTCCCTCTTGTGACTATGCAAATCTCTCCTCCTCCTTCTCTTTGTTCTTGTTCTATTTGAAGATAGTCCCTGACGAGCTTTCCAAGTAGATTCGTCAATTCTTCTACTTACGAAGTAACAGGAGTAGCCATACAAGAACACGAAACTAGCGACTCCCACTAAAATTGCTGAAATCATGAATGTAATAGTCCAAGGACCCAGTTGGAAGTAAAACAGCTAACAATGCACCTAAAAACCAGGGATGGCGCCACAAAGCTTCTTTACGAGTTTCCAGTCGTTTTAAATGATTTTCTTCTGTGGACGGTCTTTCCTTCTGTTCACTAAAATATTGATCATCAAGAAATTCCTGCAAGGTAGCCGATCGACCAGCTTCCCCTAATACTATCAGTGGCGCTGCTCCATAGTATACCTTAGCCTCAATATGTGAGCTCATAAACTGAGAACAAATCCACAATAGAAGTAGTCCCTGCATATATACGCAATAATGCAACAAATTGACATATAAAGGCATCAAATACAACAGCATATACAAGTTACAATCAAGTTTTAGAGAATTTTTTTTTTAATTTTTTTTGCAAAGATACGTACATGGAAATTAAGTGACAGGGGATCCAAGATTATAAATTACGGTAGTCAATAAGCTCAATTTTAACTTGTAATGCAATAAGACTTACAAGAAAATAAGCAGCATTTGTGGAGACAATTGTTTTATAACGAGCCATGTGCGTGTGTGATATATGAGCAAGAACAATCACCATGATGCCTGATACCCCTTCTTGGACATTTGTAACTAGGGCAGCCATTTCAATATATGTATGTTTGTACCAATAATTGGATTTTTGCCTAAAATGGTAGATAATTTTCCATGGACATCAAAATGGCCAAAATATGTCTAGACATGCATTGCTGCAGTCAGATGGAGTGGGCCCAAAATTCAAATTCAGAGCTCAAATCAAGTTTCATCCTTCTCGAAAGTTGTTCATCTCTACGTCTACTGCAACATATCCAAATTTGGGTTTATTTGGACAAATGTGGAGTCCTAAGAGCTGAAAACACCAGATGCACAGCGCCAGCAAAAGCTTATAGCATCAATTCGGGCCTAATTCCAATGCTCTAATGAATTATCTTTCTTCATGAAAGTTTTGCATTAGAACGTCTACTGTAGCATATCCAAATTTGTGATCATTTGGATAAATGTGGAATCCTCACGACATCAAACATCAAAAGCATACCAGCAACAGCGAAAGCTGCTAACAGTGGCAATTCGGGCCTAATTATGGCCCAATTCGGGCCAGTTTCCAGTCCTCAAATGAACATTCGTTCTTCATGAAAGTTGTTCATTTGGATGTCTACTACGACATATCCGAATTTGGCTTCATTTGCACAAGTATTGAATCTTCAGAGCATTAATCATGATTTCTGTTCGTGAGAGCAGTCTGTGACGACCAGTCAGGTGTAACCATGCTAAAACCAGATTTTCTATTGCTCAAAAGGAATTAAGTTCTTCATGAATGTTGTTCCTACTTATGTGGAGAACAACATATCCGAAATTGGCAGCAATTGGATCAACCTAGCATTCCCAGTTTATTACGCATCAAGGCATGTTCAGAAGAAGAAACTAAGTGGCTGCAAATCAAGTTTCACTTTATAAATGGAGGGACTTCATCACCGGTGAGTTGATTCAAAGAAGAATAAAGTGAAGATGTGGTAGATGGAAACAATTTAATATTCTCTATGATGAAGAATATTAAAACAAAGCCAAAGCCCAACATACACGTGAAAAGTCTACACCAAGGTTGAAATAAGAATAAAATAATATGCAAGTGGGCTTAAAGAATGAATAAAGAAAGAAGTAGAGATTGTGGTCATTATCCCTACATATCTTTTTGTCTTTTTGTCAGCTACTTTTGGCTGTCACTCACCAATCAATGGCAAGTACTTTGGATTTCTTTAAGTGTAACAGTGACAACTTCTGTCAAATCACATCAAAGCCTCTTAGCAACTTTTTTGGGTTTACTTGTATTTTCAGCAACCCACTCACCAAAACCAATGACAAGTGGGTACTTCAATTAAACTGCTGGTCCACTCAATCGACCTCCATTCTCTATAAATTGAAGGATAAATCATCAGCAAAGACACACAACTCAACCAACAAAAACCAGATTCAACGTCTATAAACCCAGCTCAAAAGCTTGAAACAGCATTCCTTTTTGATTCTTTGAATTTCCCAGTTGACAACTCCTGAGGAATTTTCTTTATTTTGCTTTGCCAACTCTTGGTATGACTTTTCGTTGTACAAGATTGAATAGAGAAATCTTCAATCTCCATTTTAATTTCATGTGCCAGGTCTGAATAGAGAAATCTTCAGGCTGTGTTGTTCCTTTTTCTTTCAAGTTGTCTGAATAGAGAAATCTTCCGATAAACTTCTGTCATTTCCATTACCGTTCAATTTTAGCTTCTGTCAATTATCATTTTCGCACTAGATGAATATTGAAGTCCTCTTAACTGAGGCATAGAAAAGAACCTTGTATTGGGCCAGTTCCCCACCCAATCCACAATCGATTGATTAAAGTCAATATCGGTGCGCATTTTCCAGTCTTACCGTTTTCAATCTATTGGAGTTTTCACTGCCAACGGTGGCACGCCTTCGCAATCGCAACAAGCAAACTCCACGGCCAAACACCACGCAAATGGCCGGCGGTCCTTTTTGGGGTAAACAATGTAGTGTTAGAGTATGATAGGATTGTGACACTTGGCATAAGATTAGAGGTTGTGATGGTTGGTTAGTTAAGATGGTTGCATATAGTAGTGTATTCTGTATTCCTGATTCATTAAGAAAGAAAGTTCTTTTTCTCTTCTATCTCTCTCTCTCTCTCTCTCTCTCTCTCTCTCTCTATTCCTGATATCTCATTCTCTCTCTCTAGAAATTGTTCTTCACAGTTCTTCATTTGATATTGATTAACATGGTATCAATCGCCATTACCGCTCACGCAGATTCTTCGATCCGGCTTCTTGCTTCCGCTATCTCTGTCTTCGATTTGATCTTCGGCTACCTCTGATCTCTTTGTTTCTTGCTTCTTCCAGATTTCTGTGTCTTCTCGAATAATCGTAATTTCTAGGGTTTGTTGATTCGATCTCGAAGTGTGATTGTTTCTTCTTCTCCTCTCTTGGCGTTGTGCCGCTCAAGTGTTTGTGATAAGTTCTCAGTGACTTGCTTCGTTCTGTACTTGCAACAATGGTGACTGCTGCACAACTTCAGATTTTGCAATCTCCGATCACGGCTCTTATTTCTACGATTTCGACATCTGTGAACGTGAAATTGGATGACTCAAACTACCTGAATTGGCATTTTCAGATGCAATTGTTCCTGGAGAGCAATGGAATCGTGGGATTTGTTGATGGATCTCATCCTTGCCCTCCTAATAATGCCTCTGGTGAATCTGGTATAAATTCTTCTGACTCTTCCACTGCTGTTGATTGTGATGCTGTGTTGATATGGAAAATGCATGATAGGGCTGTTATGCAACTTATTACTGCAACCTTGTCTACGGTGGCTATGTCTTGTGCGATTGGTAGTAATAGCTCTAGAGATCTTTGGATTCGTTTAAAGGAACAATTTTCCACTGTGTCAAGGACAAGCATTTTCCAAATGAAGTCTAATTTGCAGAATATCCGAAAAGGATCTGATACTATAAGTCAATATCTTCTCAAAATCAAAGAGGCTAGAGATTATTTGGCAGCTCAGGGGTATATTTTGCTGATGAAGATATTGTGATTCTAGCTTTGAATGGCCTCCCTCCTGAATATAATACATTTCGTTGTGTGGTTCGGGGTAGAGAAAGTGTTATTACTCTGAAAGAGTTTCGCTCTCAGTTACTTGCTGAAGAGCGTATTGTGGAGAACCTCACTGTTGCCCCATCATATCTTACTGCTATGGCTGCAACTTCCAGGCCTCCTGTCTCATCTGCGCCATTTTTTCAGCAGTCTAATGGAGCTCCTGGACAGTCCTCGTATGTTAATGGTGGCTATAAACCTTTCAATAGGAACAAGGGAAGGGGCAGGTTTAATCAAGGTCAGCGACCATTTAATCAGAGACCACAGTTTTATACTCAAACCCATGTGTTGCCCACACCAACTCCAGGTGTTCTTGGTCAAATTCCCACTTCTCAGTACCCATCTCCATCAGCTCCACTTGTTCCTACTTGTCAATTGTGCAACAGTGAAGGTCACACTGCTCCATTTTGTGGATCTAAACCTCCTGAGAGGTCCAAGTGTCATATTTGTGGTAAAACAAATCACACCACATGGTACTGCTTTTATAATGACATTGGTCCGAACTTTATTGGTGCTGGAAGTTATTCCCAAGTTCCTCAGATGCCTTCTTCATCACTTGGATACTCTTCAGCTAAGTCTCATCACTCTCAACAATCCCCAATGCAAGCTATGCATACTATTATGCAACCATCTCAGCCATCCTCATCTCAGAGTCTACCTCAAGTATGGCTTACTGATCCTGGGGCAACCAATCACATGACTGCAGACTTATCCACTTTATCTTTGGGTACACCTTATCCCACAAATGAAACAGTTCAAACTGCTAATGGTGAAGGTTTGTCCGTATCATATGTTGGTAACTCTGTTATTCCTACAAGCGTAAAACCGATCAACTTGAATTCAGTTCTATATGTTCCAAAGTTGACTCATAATTTGTTGTCCGTGCATCGGCTTTGTTTGGACAACAACTGTTGGTTAATTTTTGATGCCTTTTGTTTTTGGATTCAGGACAAAGCCACAGGGAGGATTCTTTACAAAGGGATGTGAGGTAATGGACTATACCCCATTCCTCTTGCATCTTCTCATTCTGTTCTCACAACCACCACACATCAACCTCGAGCATATCTTGGTCAGCTAGTCTTCTCTTCTACTTGGCATCATAGACTAGGTCATCCTACAAATAAAATTGTTACATTGATGTTACAAAAAGCACATGTACAATGTAAACCAGTTTCTTCAGCTGCCATGTGTCATAGTTGTCTTCAGGGCAAGTTTTGTAAGCTTCCCTTTTCCCAGTGTCCACAAGTCTGTAAAACCTTTTCACGTCATCCATAGTGACCTTTGGGGTCCCTCTCCTTGTATTTCCGTTGATGGATACAGGTATTATGTGATTTTTGTGGATGAATGTACAAGGCATTGTTGGCCTTTTCCCCTAATCAATAAAAGTGACTTGTATTCTATCTTTGTTACCTTCTACAAATATGTTCAAACTCAATTTTCAACATCCATTCAGATTCTTCAGAGTGATGGGGGGAGAGTATGTTAGCAAACAGTTTCAAGCTTTTCTTGTTTATAAGGGTATCATTCATCAAAAGTCATGTCCATACACACCTGAACAAAATGGGCTCGCTAAACGAAAACATCGACATCTTATCGAAACCACCATCACCTTATTACAACATGCCAAACTACCATCTTCTTTTCTGGACTTATGCTGTACAAACTGCATCCTACTTGATTAATAGAATGCCTACACCAATCTTACATGATAAATCTCCCTTTGAAGTTTTGTTTGGAGATATTCCAGCCATTTCTCATCTACGAATATTTGGTTGTGCTTGTTATCCCCTGTTAAAATCTTATCTTACCAACAAACTTCAACCAAAAACCATTAAGTGTGTCTTTTTGGGGTATGCTTCTCAGTATAAAGGATATATATGTTATGCTGTTTGGAAAACGTATATATATATATATCTAGACATGTTGTTTTTGATGAACATGATTTTCCATATGCAGCTTTAGTGACACATTCAAAGGTATTCATTCCATCTCCTACTCTGCCATGTACATCTTCTCCTTTACCTATTGTCACCAATAACAATATTGTTGCATTGCCTACATCTCATGACACTGCTGCATCAAATACATTCATTTCACCTAGCAATACTCCTGCTTCATCCTCTTCACCATCACTTCTGTCCATTACCTGGCGCATCTCCATCTTTATCATCAATCCCTGTGGTACTTGAGTCCAATGATGAAGCTCTCTCAACTGGCCCTTTGCCACTGGTTGACTCTTTTCAACCTGAATCCATGCAAGTTGTTCTTGAGGTTCCTCCTATGAATCTGCATCCAATGCAAACTCGAAGTAAAAGTGGCATTGTGAGGAAGAAGGTCTTTCTAACAACTCTACAGGAGTCTGGGGGTGTTGATCTATCCTTAGTTGAGCCTGCCACTTACAAGACTGCCTTAAAAGTGCCCGTTTGGTTGACTGCTATGACAGAGGAAGTCGATGCTCTTCATTCTCAGGGGACCTGGAGTTTGGTGCCATTACCTCCTAACAAGAATCTGGTGGGATGTAAGTGGATTTTTAAGATTAAAAAGCATGCAGATGGGTCTATTGCATGACATAAGGCGCGATTGGTTGCTAAAGGGTTCAGTCAAGAACCAGGTCAAGATTATGGGGAAACTTTCAGTCCTCTGGAGTTACACCAACTACAGTGCGGATTGTCTTAGCTCTTGCTGCCCACTTTGGTTGGCCGTTACGTCAACTAGATGTCAAGAATGCTTTTTTGCATGGAATTCTCCAAGAAGAGGTGTACATGGCTCAACCTCCTGGTTTTGAAGATTCTCATCATCCAACTTTGGTTTGCAAACTTCATAAATCTTTATATGGGTTAAAACAGGCTCCCAGAGCCTGGAATGACAGGTTCACTTCCTTTTTACCTACATTGGGGTTTCAACATACGTACTCTATGATTCATCTCTATTTGTGAAACAAGTGGATTCTGGCATTGTCATCTTATTGGTGTATGTTGATGATATCATAATTACTGGCAGTGCTTTCAGTGAAATTCACAAGGTTATTCACTCTCTCACAGTTGAGTTTGAGATCAAAGACTTAGGAGATTTGCATTATTTTCTGGGAATTCAAATTTCCCATACCAACACTGGATTGTTTTTGTCACAGTCTAAGTATGTCCAAGATCTACTTACCAAAACCGGAAATGACTGAAGCCAAAGCGTGTGATACTCCTTGCCTTCCTTATTCAGAGATTGCTCAAGGATGATGGTCAGCCTTATGGGAACCCCACCTTGTATCGAAGTATTGTAGGAGCTTTGCAGTATTTGACTTTCACCCGACCTGATATTGCATTTTCTCTACATCAGGTTTGTCAATTTCTGCAAAATCCAATGGTGACACATTTCACAGCGAGTTAAGAGGATTCTTCGGTACTTGAAGGGTACAATGCACTTCGGCATTAGCTATAGTCGAGGAACCTTGAACTTAACAGCATTTAGTGATGCTGACTGGGCAGGAGATCCTAATGATCGCGGTCCACTACCGGTTTGGTTGTGTTTCTTGGTTCCAATCCTGTGTCTTGGTCCTCAAAGAAACAACAAACTGTTTCCCGATCTTCCACTGAAGCAGAATATCGTGCTTTGTCAACTACTTCTGCAGAACTTGACTGGATCAAACAATTACTGGTGTTTATGAAGGTTCCCATTGCTCAGCAACCAGTGCTTTTTTGTGATAACCTATCTGCCATTGCTTTATCCTTCAATCCAGTTCAGCATCAGAAGACCAAACATATTGAGATCGATGTTCATTTTGTTTGGGAAAGAGTGGCCAAACAACAGCTCTTTGTGCAGTTTGTGTCTTCCAGAGAACAATTTGCAGATATATTAACCAAAGGCTTAAGTGCTCCTCTGTTCCGTACTCATTCTCTCTCTCTAGAAATTGTTCTTCACAGTTCTTCATTTGATATTGATTAACATGTAGTACTCCAATTATCCGTGAGGTACGTTATCAAGATATTCACTAACGCATGCGTTATGAAGCTGTGGCTGAAAACCAGAGCTATATATGCATATTATCCCAAAGCAACAGAAGAAATCAGAAACTAAGTTGGTTTGAAAGAAGTATATGAGATAAAATTCAGTGAATGAGTGCATGTTAATTCAACAGGGATGAATCACCTCGGATGCGTGTAGTAGCCTCGGAAAAGTAGTAGTAGTTTCCAATCCAGTTTCTCACTGAGACAATGCATGGGTAGAGAAGAATGTTGCGATGACACCACTCAAGCCCTGCGCGGGTCAGAGTTTGAACCCTCAATATTGAGTCAGCTCTGAAGAATCCTCTCATGGCAAGCAAAACCTGCAATCGTAGCTTCCAAGGTGCATAATATAAACTAGTGAATGTATAGGTTAATGTACTTACGTGGATAATTTGGTATTGGGAAAAATACTGAAAATTTTGGCAAACATGCGCATCCAGTAAAAGATACGTGTCTAAAATACGACAATATATATTTCCAATAGTAATCTATTTGAAATTTGAACTCACATGTATAGTTTGATGAATAACCTAACTACTAGAAGCAATAATTATTGATAAAACATAATCATATTACATCTAGTTTAATCACACATTTTAATATTTTATTTTTATAGAAAAATAACAATAATGATTTATTTTGACCCAAAATTCAAATATTCAACAATACTCTAAACCTAGTGATAACCCGAAGTTTAGAAATTAAACTATAAACCTTAAGCAATGAGAGATTCTAACAATTAATGGTGGAAGTGAGTTAGGTTAGTTGGCTAGTTTCGGAGTTCTCCCTCTTGCATCCAAGGGGCGGAGCTAGCATGGGACTAGTGTGGTCCTACGCCCCCACTTCATTTTTATCTTTTTTATTTGTATATTACATATGATATATAATATATGAGATTAGTTTTAGGATATTTATCCTAAAATAAAATAATATATTAGGTTCTTTTTGTCTACCAATAAACCATAAAATTTCTTGATCTCCCTTCTACTCATCCCCCTTAAATCTTCTAGGTTAGTTTATGATATTTGCAATATAAACTCCTAAAGTTTTAACCTTTTTTTCTCTTCCTGTTTTGTTTAAAGCTTTGTGAATTTTTTATTTTCCTCATTTTTTTCATGTATGAATTGAGTACCTTAATATTGTGCTTTATGAACTCTTTTTTTTTCTTCATTATTTTCTCTGTTGGAATATAAATGATTAATTTTTAAGTCTTTAATAGTGTAGATGATGAAATTAGTATTTAACCAATTTAAAATATGAAATTCATGATAATTAATTTATGAAGAGAAGACAAGTTTTATGAAGGGCCCCTTCTAATGTGAAATCCTGGCTGCCTACCGCTTGCATCCAAGTTTCGAATCCCCTCCCCAAAGGTTTAAACTATCGCTTCCTATTCCTTGCCAAAAATGGTTTTAGAAAACTCAAAGTCCTTGATTTATGGCATTGTCGCTCTCAAAGTCCTTGATTTATGACTAAAAAAATATCACAACTTATATACACCAAAATGAAAAAAAAAATGGTATTATACATATAATCTACCTAACCAAAAGGTCAAAATGAATAACACTATGTGTACATGACGAACACGTGCAATAGTATAAATATAAATTGTACTTTATTAATAGGAAGACATAAATTAGTAGGTCTACATATGCATAAAATTCACAAATCGTATTCTTGTTTGTTCGTAGACTACTCGACACTGGAACCTATTAGATAGGTAGTTAACATAAACCCTTCTACCTAGGTACACAAATGACCAATTCATAGTAGTTTGACAAAAAAAAAGTTGGAATATAGGTGGAAAACTTTTAAAAACCAAATCAATATAAAATTTAAATAAAAACATGCAATAGAAAAAAAAAAGAAAAAAAGAGAATTATACAAGGTAAACAAATAAAAGTTATATAAAAAAACAAAGATGAAAGAGAACCACGTCGTTGAGGTCTTGGTGTTGCAAGAGACAAAGATTTGGATTTGGATGGGGGAGAGTTTTTTTTGGTGGAAGTGTGTGAGAGAGTTTGGGGAGAGAAATATATGGTTTAAATTTGTGTTACAAATGGTTATTGCGCAATTAATTTCACAATAAATGGAGAGTTTTTTTTTGGGGGGGAGGGGGGGAGTAAATAAGAGGTAAAAAAAGGGGATATTAATTGAGGGTAAAATGGGCACTGAGAAAAGTCAAACTACACAGCTGAAGAAATCAGCGGACTCATCAACGTGATCATTAATGAAAATTTTGATAAAAACCCAAAAAGTTGGCCTAATTTGATCCTAAATTACACATATATAGGTTTTTCCTAATGCATACTTGAGTTTTTGGGTTAATATCTAATTTTCTACCCTATAAAAAAAAAAACAAAAACAAAAGGAGATGCTAACAAAGGAGTAGACTAAATTACTAAGCTCATGTTTGGTGACTAGCATTGGATTGGATTGGATACTCCCTATATTTAAAGCATGTTTAAGGAAGAAATAAATTTTTTTTGGACCAAGTTTGAAGGTAGAAGATGAAACTCATGAAGAAAATTTATCTCATCTAATTCCCACAAAGTGGTAGGATAACAACACCTTATAACTAATCCTTCCAAATCCCCCCATGGCCAACATGGAAAGTTATCCACCTCTACATTCATTTCCTCCCATATACCTTAAATTTAGTTACTTTTCCAACGCAATCCAATACCAATCACCAAACATGATCTAAAGAAAAACACAGAATGAAGTCCAGATGGCTAGGATCACTGAGCAAATTCCGAGAAATTAATTTAAACATGTTGAAAAGCATGGAAAAGACAAACGAGCATGGCATTCGTAAAGTATCAATATGTTCCGACATAAAGACTACATGCCTACCTCCAATGTTTACCCGACTCTCCTGTACCGTTTTCTGAGAGAGAGAGAGAGAGAGATTTGTTCTCTACATGAGATATTTCAAACGAAAAGTTGTTATCAAGTCTTCTCTTCTTTGTCTTGTCTTGTTTTCAATATGAACTTGAGACGTACGCTGTACATAAATGAGGAATGAAAAAAACAAGGTTAATTTAATTGAATTTACTGACAGGATCAAAAGAACTTCTTCGACATGGGTTCTGTATATTTAGGGACCAAAACACTCATAAAAAAAGCAAAAGCAGACAAGACAAGGAGATACGACAAGTACAACTAGGCAAGTCGATTTTTGTTTTTGGTTTTTTGTTTCTGGGGATATTTTCCAAACCCTCTTGACCTTGAGGCAGGAACATGGCGAATTCTGGAGCATGCATCCGTGGACCAGGGCCGCAATTATAAGTCGAAAATTGTTGCGTTAGAACCAACACTCCTAATACAAAATGTCCCTATATTAAAAGATCCCCTTCGTACTTGGTTGGATGTACGAATTGTGATTTCATTTTCATGTTGTAGCTTTCTTTTTCTAAGATGGTATTTCTTGTTCTGAGAAGTTCTCCATCAAAACTCTGGCTCTGGCCATAAAAAAAAGTTGTTCTCTTATAACAATTACTATTATTAACAAATATACAAATCGAAGACTTGCAAGTTGCTCCTCTCTAAGTCTTTCGTTGATTAGGACACAGCAACACATACAGATGAAGACAAATATTGAAAGACTTCGCACCTCTCATGTCTTCTGGTTCTCATAAAATTAAAAGGAAAATAGCCGTTGACAAGTTTTCGTTTAAAAAAAATAGTCTTCTGCTATTTCGTTTTAAAATAATAGTAACACATGCAGTCTCACTGTCTTTTTATTAATTGTAACATCCCGGCCCTAAAAATGAGTAAAATAATTAAATTAAGAGGAAATAAATTGGAGTAAAGAATAAAATAAAATGATTTGAATTAATTCAGGTTTTTGGAAATTTAAAATATTATTTAATATAAAAAGGGTCAAAAAGGTCATTTTAAGTTCGGGAAGGAATTTGGGACTTCGTTTGTACCGTTGCGAAAACCGGCGAGCCGAGTCCGTAGACACGTAGTGGACTGAATTTGGAGTTGTAACGAAGAAGTTACGAGGTAAACACCCTCAGTGGCAAAACGGTAAATAAGTGGAAAGTGAAATTTTAATAAAACTCAGAATTTCCTCTCTCTCTCCTCACTCTCTCCCTCTCCCGTGCGTCTCCTCCCCTTCAGATTTTTCAGCCGCCTCCTCACCTTCGCAGCCACCATCACCGACCGCCACCTGAGCCAAGACCGGACTCGATCGAACCGCCACGTCCTCCTCTCTCTTCCCCGGCCAGCGCAGCTCTTGGAGCTGCTGGAATTCGCCAAAAGTTGCAGAAAAGTCGCCGGAAAATTTAAGAAACTTCGACAGCTTCGTTCTCCTTCGTTTCTCCACCGAATTGGACGAGTGAGGTATGAAAATTCATCTATTTTTCGTGCTCTAGCTGCCTGTTGGTTAGGTTTCCAGAAATTTTGAGAGATTATAACTCGATTTTCGAATTGAAAAAAACTGGTAGTTTCGGCCTCCATTTCCGGCCACTTCCGGTCACTTTTTGGCCTTCGACCAAGAACCAAAGTGACTCCAAATTAGTTGTATTACCTAGGGTAGGAGTTTGGAGTCAAGATGTTAAGTTTTTGGGCGAGTGGTTATCGCTTTGGACACCCACGTGCTGTCGGCGCGTGTGGCGTGGGCACTGTAGCAGAGAGACATTTTTGTCCTAAAATGATCTCCTGGTTTTCACGAGCACGTAGAATTTTACGGATCTCAATTCGGATAACATTTGAACCCGAACAGATTTTACATATTGTGTGATTTCCGGGTTCGATACGTTAAAACGTTGGATCGCTTCCCATTTAATATATGTTAATCTAGGCATTCCTAGGATTGTGTAGGATTTCACGGTCGTGATCAAAGCCCAGATGTTCCGATTCAATAAGTTAAAGTTTGTTTTTTTACGATAATTGTGCGATCGTGCGATCGTGAGTGATCGAGACCGTCCAGATGCGGACCAAACTTGAAGGATATGTTTATTAAACCTTGTGGAACCCTTAGGGATGTTCGGATCGTAAAATGGAGGTCGTGGGGCCCACGGGCCCGGTTGACCAAATTTGGAAAGTTTGACTCTCGGTTGACCGTGAGTCTTCCGAGGTAGTTTCACACTTCGAAAAGTGTTAGGATGACCTTGTAAACGAGTTTTAATTGTTATTTGAGTTATTTGGATTATATTGGGAGTATGAGATTGTTTATAATATCTTATGGGATTCTTGGATATTATTTGATAATTGAAATTATGAAATGAATAATTATGGGATACTTGATTTGTAGAGTTGTGAAAGTGAGTCTTGGGACTCGGTTATGATTATTAGGAAGAGAATGGGCATTGCTTTCAAATAAATGGCATGGTTTTAAGATGGAAATGTTATGCATATGAATTAAATGCTTTATTGAAATGCATTTTATATTTAATAGTCGAAATTATTATTTTGTAGAGTATTTGTAATATATTTGTGGATTTGATATATTATAGTGTCATGGAGTTTATATATATAATATTTGAGAAAACACTATCTTAGTTACTTCCCCGGTTATGGGTTTTATGTTTGTGAGTCATTTGTCTACTATGAATATGTATTTTGTTTTGGGAAAATTGAACTAAGGATGAAAATATTATTTATATAATATTTATATAAGGATTACGAACTCCACCATCATACGTACCTCCCCCTTGGATGATGATATTTGGAAACAGTGGATATAGACACTTGGGATACATGGAAATGGATATATGGATATGTTTTGGATATACTATTCACACACGTGCCGGGTTTCGGGCGTGTGGGCTTATTTGGTCATGGGTCCGGAATTGTGGGATGCCGGAAAAATTGTGGATATGGTATGGATATGACGGAACCGGGGCATACCTTAACGGGGTGTCGCTGTAGACCCTTAATTGGGTAGTCTGCGCGCGTATGACTGTTTCAGACGTACGGGTCTTGATTCTTCGTCCGTACGGGCTGGTTGAGTTTCAGTCCCCCATTGGACGGCTCGTCCCTAGCCACATGGACTTTTGAGGGCCGGATAAGTGTGAGCTAGTCAACAATCCCCTGCGGATTGTTTCCCCCAGGACATGATGTGCAACATCACATGTACCTCCCCTTGGATCCTGATACATGGAAATTGTGGATATGGTCTGGATATGACGGAACCCGGGGCATACCTTAACGGGGTGTCGCTGAGACCCTTGATTGGGTAGTCTGCGCGCGTATGACTGTTTTCAGACGTACGGGTCTTGATTCTTCGTCCGTACGGGCTGGTTGAGTTTCAGTCCCCCAGTTGGACGGCTCGTCCCTAGCCACATGGACTTTTGAGGGCCGGATAAGTGTGAGCTAGTCAACAATCCCCGGTTGGATTGTTTCCCTCTGGTACATGATGATGGTGAGAGGTGGGTGTATGTGGATGTATTTATGTATATATATAAATATATAATTATTCTTTTCTTGTTATACATATTACTTATATGTATATGTGGTTTTAATTCTGGTTTGAGATTTGTGAGCCTGACATGTATGAACGTATAAGCCCTGGATTTGGGCAGTGTTGTTTGGCGCCATACGCCTTGGATAGGGTATGGTTGCGGGATTGAACTGTAAAAGGGGAATAATTGGATGATGTGTTTAATGTACATACGCCTTGAATAGGGTATGGGTACGAAATTGAACTGTTACAAAGGAAGAATTCGAGAATGTGCTCGTTGTGTTTTTGTTGGAATTGGGATTGTGTTAGATCTGAAATGTATAGATGGTTCTGTCATAAATAATTGTTTATTTTCGGAGTTGTGACCGTTGAGATGAGAACTACGTGTGGCTTGATCCCTTGTCCAAGGGTACGTAGGCAGCCTGGGGTCTCACCAGGTGCAGCCGCGAAGTATTAATGTGTTTAACATATTTGTTCGATTCTGCGTATGTGATTGTTGGATGTGAATCCAGTTTAAGGATTTCTGTGGTGTTTGTAAAGTTGTTTGAAGACTTTAAGTACATGGTTTATGTAGTAATTGACTCGAGAATATTGTTGTTTTGTTTCGGAATTATCTGAAGGCCGGAGGCCGATTATATGAATTGCATGAAATTATATTGTGCGTGCTGCCTGTTGGGATATAAAAATGTGAATTTTGTGCAGGTTGAAATTTGGGAAATGTCCAATTTCCAGGGGAGACTCTGCCGAAATTTCGGCAGAAAGTCTCGTGGCCTTCTCCTTTTCGGTAAAGAGGCTCGATTTTTGTAAGTGGGCCCGACATCGGTGTGATGTCGAAAAATTTCCACAGGATTCGTCTCGAGTTTAGGAGGAATTCGGGGCCGGTCCTGTCATTAATAGTCAAAATTTATTAACTTACTGATATTGTCCCACTTTAATTAACCTCTAGGTGGGGTTTTAACTTAAAAGGCTTAAGTGCAATTAGAAGTGAACCACCTATATATTATTGTTTTGTTTTTCGGATGTGGAACTTACATATTATGACTTGTATTGAGCCATTGACACCAAAATAGTTTTGAAAAGTTGGATTAAGATACGCAGTTGACAATTACACGATAAAATAAGCAGTGCGAAGGGCATGCAGATTATCATATATGTCAACAAGAGCTGTACATCATAATTAATTAGGAGATTTCCTTCGTAGTCTAGATAGTTGGCTTATTCTTATACAATGAGGTTTTATTACCTCTCTTGCTATACTATACGCACATATGTAACTAGTTATGTAGCTCCTAATGGAGACTAAAAATTATTATTAAAAAGTTTCCACAAAAGCTGTATTTTAGCAATATATGCTTTTGAATATCGTAGCGGGGACAGGGCAGCTATGGTTAGGCTGTTGTATGGTATGGAGCTATGGAACTATCAGCTGCATGGGGCGAATCTGGACGTCCGGCTGCTATGAATGAATTTCTTGAATACTAGTTATTAAAGAAGAAGAAGAAGGGACCATGGGTCCAGATCAGGCACATGGACAAGAGACTTGCATATTAGACACGGACTGAAGCTTTGGACGCTGATATTTCTTTTTTCCAACAAAAAAATGAACAAAAAAAGCTCCTTTTTCAGAGAACTATTTGCTATGTGGTTAGTCTTGTATAAGAGCATCTACAATGGTTAGGATCAATGCAATTTTATTGTATGAAATTGAACTAGTACAGTAAAATCTCACTTGTAATGGTGTGATTCAGTTCATTGCAATATAGGGTGCTATGTGATGAACCCTCTATAAGCTAACCATGAGACCCACATGCCAATTAAAATAGGAAAAATAAGGCAATTTATGCATTATGTCATTAATGCATTGCAATAGGCTAACCATAGGACCTACATCGCTATTAAATTGCATTATACCTTTCTTTGCCTATATTTTTGAAGAAAAATAAATAAATCCAAATATACAAGTTTGGCATGAAATTAAGTTTTTTTTTTGTTGTTGTTGGAAAATTCTACGATTGCATTCATAATTCAACCAAAAAAGCCACTAGCCACAAATGTTAAACTTGTGTAATGCTCTTGTTGTAATTTTCTTTAAAAAAAAGAGATTGAGCCATGTTTGTGGGAAACTCTAGTGATAATTCTCTGAAAAACAGTTTGAGCCACTTTTGTGGGAAACTTTAAGGGCCCGCCCTGGTAACGTTTTCAGAGAGTGTTTTTAGAGAATATTTTAGAGAATGAAAACAAGAAAACGAATTTGCATTTTCAGGAAATAAAAACGATGAAAACGTGTCTGGTAGTACAATTGTTTTTCAAGTGTATTTTTTATAATTTCATTTCTAATTTTTTTAAATTATGATATTTTAGAGGATAAAATTATTATATGTGAGTTATTTTCAAGTGTATTTTTGCTAATTTCAGTTTTTTTTTAATTTTTAAATTCTGCTATTTTTCAAAGACAAAAATTTATAAACAATAAAAAAATGTATAATTTAACAAATAGAAAATGTTTTTTTTCAAAGACAAACATTATCTTTATCTCATTTCTTTTTTTCTCTTTCTCTCTCTTTCTTTATCCCTTTCCTTCTTTCCCAGGCCCGTGCCCTTCTTTCTTTTTTTCTTTCTCTTTTCCTATTTTCTTCTTCTTTTCTTTCCCAGACAGTTTCTTTTTTCTTTCTTTCTTCCTTTTTCACTCTTTTCTCTTCTCTTCTTCTTCCTCTCTTAATTTTTTCTTTTCTTCTTCTTCCTCTCTTATTTTTTCTTTTCTTCTTCCTCTCTCTGATTCTTCCTCTTCATACCCATCCTCTTTCTATTTTCATTTGTTAATGGTTGGTGGTGGTTCGATTGGGTGGTGATAGTGGTTCAACTGGGTTTGTGGCAGTTATGGTTCGACTGCTTTGGTCGTGATTGTGCTTTGGAGGTGCCGGTGCGGCAAACTAGACGATGGGTCTGGATCGGTGGAGATGGGTTTCCACAGTGGTGCTCCTCAGTTGAATATTTTTTTTTGGTTTGGTGTGCTTGATAAGTAAATCAAGATCTCATATATTTTAGAAGAAGAATAGCTATGGAGAATTTCAAAGACAAGAATCGATGTTGATTGGTGAAAGAGATGGAAAAAATGAATTATCATATGGACTGAAAACGAAAACGTTGAAAACGAAAACAACATATTTTCGTTTTCAACTTTTGTTCATGAATTGGATTTGTTTTTGGAAAACATTTTTAGGGAAAACAAAAACGTTCCACCGAACAGATATTTTTCAGAAAACAGGAAATGAAAACAGAAAACAGGCCGTAAAAACGCTACCGAACGCCGCCTAATATTTCTGTTTTTGTTTGTATGGCTATTAGGAGGCCACATAGGTAGTATGTGAATTGACTACTAGCCTTTCCTTTTGGTAGGTGAGCTACCACCAAGTGGGCAATTAAGCTTGTAATAGATATTTTGTTGCTCTCATTGTGAATCAATTGATAGAGAAACAAATCTAGGACTTCTCTCTGAAAATTGACCTCTGAGTTCCAATTTTAAAATTCTCTTTCTCTTTCTCTTATCTTTGCATAAATCCTCTTATGTCTTTCAGTCCCTGGTGAGTTGGTCTTATCCTCTTATATCTTTCAGTCCCTGGTGAGTTGGTCTTCAAGATGTGAAATTATTTTTGCTCATTGTCTTGTAATAGTTGTTTTATTGTTTATAACTTTCTACTGTTTGCAAGTGCCCTCTATGGGGCTGTTTTGTATTGCCCTTTCATTAATGAAATGTGATATTCATTTCACGAAACCCGCTTACTGCTTTTTATGTGTTGTATCGTAGTTTATATTTTATATTTGTTGATTTGATTTGTTTAGGTTGTTTGTTACTAGATTATGTCATGTAGTTTTTGGTCTTGAGTTTATGATTTTGGTAGTGCTTGTCTCAAATTATGCATTGCATAATTTTCCGTTTCTGTATATGAGGAAAGAATGAGGCATTCAGAAAGTGCATGTTTCTTTTTAACCTTATTGTTAACCCTGTTATTTAAATAAGTTTACTACAATATTGTTTATTAAAAAAAAAATCTTCGACTTCTTGACTGACTAATACTGGGCAAAAACAGATTTCTAGTTTGGATAGAAGTGTATTTGGACAGAGTCGAAATTTAGTGGTGGTACATATATACGTTTAAAGCAGTGGCACATGGTGTAATTTTTAAGGACATTAATCCTAAAACAAGAATCTAGCTGGCGAGCCGCAATTATTGATGGGTTGAACAGGAACAAAATGTGCGAAATGTGTCCATATTAAAAAGACAAAATTCCTCCTCCGGGCTTCCTTTAAAAACAACATATGTTTCTTCTTCTTCTTTTGTTTTTTCACTGTTTTTCCTTAAAATATGTATATAAAAAAATAGTTTTCGTCTGTTTTTTTTTCATTAAGAAAGAGTCTTCGTCTTTTTTTTATTTAAAAAATTAAGAAAAAGAAGAGAAAGTCTTCTCTTCTTCTTTTCATTAAAAACAACAAAAGAAAAACAGAGGAAATCTTGAGGAAAAAACAAATATTAATTTTTTTAATGCATGTTCTTGGTTGCTATAGGTCTATTTTATAAATAAATATTAAACCTACTTCGATCATAGGTCTATTTTATAAATAAATATTAAACCTACCTCGCTTATAGGTCTATTTTATAAATAAATATTAAACCTACTTCGATTATAGGTCTATTTTATAAATAAATATTAAACCTACCTCGCTTAAAGGTTTATTCTTTAAATAAATATTAAACCTACTTCGATTATAGGTCTATTTTATAAATAAATATTAAACCTACCTCGCTTAAAGGTCTATTTTATATATACCTATGCAAAAAGATTGTAGTGTTTGCTTTTTTGTTTTTTCTTGAGGTAGGCATCTTCCAAAGGTTTGTACAGTCAACACGTTTATTAGTAATTCCATGCATATTCATTTGTTCTTGATGCATATATGTTTTCGTTGCTATTATTTTTGGCTAATATGCAATTTCGTTTTGCAAGAGAAGAGGGAACTAATTTAATTAGTTGTGAAGACTGCAGATTTTGCTTGCGAAAGCAGAACACCACCCTCCCTCACTTCCTTTACTTCGACTGAAGATTATCCTCACTCCCCTCCTCAATAATGGGTTTGGGAGCACTCATTCACTTTGTGAGAGAGTGCATCCATAAGTACCTCTACTTTTCCAAGGCTACAATATGCATCCAGGGTATTTATCTCAGAGATACTTTAAATTTAAAATGAAAGTATAATGATATATTTTAAAGAGTGTGATTAAAACTAATTTCTATTCAATTTTCTTCTTATTTCTACACACATATATATATATATATGTAGGTTTGGTTTTCGCCCATAGCTTCGCCAACCATACAATAATGTCTATCTTGATAACGTGCCTCGAAAGAAATTGGTCTCATCCACATTTTCAAATAGCTGCCGTAGTTACCAATGTGCAAGAAGGGGTAGCAGACATATTGGTGATTTTCCTAGCTCATTTCTTGTTAATCAATATCAAATGAAGAACTATGAAGAACAATTTTCTAGAGAGAGAGAGAATGAGATATCAGGAATAGAGAGAGAGATTGAAGAGAAAAAGAACTTTCTTTCTTAATGAATCAGTAATACCGAATACACTACTATACATTCTAGTCTTAACTAACTAACCATCACAACCTCTAATCTTATGCCAAGTGTCACAATCCTATCATACTCTAACATCCCCCCTCAATCTCTTGCTTTGATAAACCAAGCATGAGATTGTGACAATGAGTACGGAAGAGAGGAGCACTTAAGCCTTTGGTTAATATATCTGCAAATTGTTCTCTGGAAGACACAAACTGCACAAAGAGTTGTTGTTTGGCCACTCTTTTCCCGAACAAAATGAACATCAATCTCAATATGTTTGGTCTTCTGATGCTGAACTGGATTGAAGGATAAAGCAATGGCAGATAGGTTATCACAAAAAAGCACTGGTGGCTGAGCAATGGGAACCTTCATAAACACCAGGTAATTGTTTGATCCAGTCAAGTTCTGCAGAAGTAGTTGACAAAGCACGATATTCTGCTTCAGTGGAAGATCGGGAAACAGTTTGTTGTTTCTTAGAGGACCAAGACACAGGATTGGAACCAAGAAACACAACCAAACCGGTAGTGACCGCCGATCATTAGGATCTCCTGCCCAGTCAGCATCACTAAATGCTGTTAAGTTCAAGGTTCCTCGACTATAGCTAATGCCGAAGTGCATTGTACCCTTCAAGTACCGAAGAATCCTCTTAACTGCTGTGAAATGTGTCACCATTGGATTTTGCAGAAATTGACAAACCTGATGTACAGAAAATGCAATATCAGGTCGGGTGAAAGTCAAATACTGCAAAGCTCCGACAATACTTCGATACAAGGTGGGGTTCCCATAAGGCTGGCCATCATCCTTGAGCAATCTGTGATAAGGAAGGCAAGGAGTATCACACGCTTTGGCTTCAGTCATTTTGGTTTTGGTAAGTAGATCTTGGACATACTTCAACTGTGACAAAAACAATCCAAGTGTTGGTATGGGAAATTTGAATTCCCAGAAAATAATGCAAATCTCCTAAGTCTTTGATCTCAAACTCAACTGTGAGAGAGTGAATAACCTTGGGAATTTCACTGAGAGCACTACCAGTAATTATGATATCATCAACATACACCAATAAGATGACAATGCCAGAATCCACTTGTTTCACAAATAGAGATGAATCAGAGTATGTATGTTGAAACCCCAATGTAGGTAAAAAGGAAGTGAACCTGTCATTCCAGGCTGGGGAGCCTGTTTTAACCCATATAAAGATTTATGAAGTTTGCAAACCAAAGTTGGATGATGAGAATCTTCAAAACCAGGAGGTTGAGCCATGTACACCTCTTCTTGTAGAATTCCATGCAAAAAAGCATTCTTGACATCTAGTTGACGTAACGGCCAACCAAAGTGGGCAGCAAGAGCTAAGACAATCCGCACTGTAGTTGGTTTAACTACAGGACTGAAAGTTTCCCCATAATCTTGACCTGGTTCTTGACTGAACCCTTTAGCAACCAATCGCGCCTTATGTCGTGCAATAGACCCATCTGCATGCTTTTTAATCTTAAAAATCTACTTACACCCCACCAGATTCTTGTTAGGAGGTAATGGCACCAAACTCCAAGTCCCCTGAGAATGAAGAGCATCGACTTCCTCTGTCATAGCAGTCAACCAAATGGGGACTTTTAAGGCAGTCTTGTAAGTGGCAGGCTCAACTAAGGATAGATCAACACCCCCAGACTCCTGTAGAGTTGTTAGAAAGACCTTCTTCCTCACAATGCCACTTTTACTTCGAGTTTGCATTGGATGCAGATTCATAGGAGGAACCTCAAGAACGACTTGCAAGGATTCAGGTTGAAAAAGAGTCAACCAGTGGCAAAGGGCCAGTTGACAGAGCTTCAGCATTGGACTCAGGTACCACAGGGATTGATGATAAAGATGGAGATGCGCCAGGTAATGGACAGAAGTGATGGTGAAGAGGATGAAGCAGGAGTATTGCTAGGTGAAATGAATGTATTTGATGCAGTAGTGTCATGAGATGTAGGCAATGCAACAATATTGTTATTGGTGACAACAGGGAAAGGAGAAGATGTACTTGGAGAGTAGGAGATGGAATGAATACCTTTGAATGCGTCACTAAGGCTGCATATGGAAAGTCATGTTCATCAAAAACAACATGTCTAGATATATATATACGTTTTCCAGACACAAGCATAACATATATATCCTTTATACTGAGAAGCATACCCCAAAAAGACACACTTAATGGTTTTTGGTTGAAGTTTGTTGATAAGATAAGGTTTTAACAAGGGATAACAAGCACAACCAAATATTCGTAGATGAGAAATGGCTGGAATATCTCCAAACAAAACTTCGAAGGGAGATTTATCATGTAAGATTGGTGTAGGCATTCTATTAATCAAGTAGGATGCAGTTTGTACAGCATAAGTCCAGAAAGAAGATGGTAGTTTGGCATGTTGTAATAAGGTGATGGTGGTTTCGATAAGATGTCGATGTTTTCGTTCAGCGAGCCCATTTTGTTCAGGTGTGTATGGACATGACTTTTGATGAATGATACCCTTATCAGCAAGAAAAGCTTGAAACTGTTTGCTAACATACTCCCCCCCCCCCCCCCCTCATCACTCTGAAGAATCTGAATGGATGTTGAAAATTGAGTTTGAACATATTTGTAGAAGGTAACAAAGACAGAATACAAGTCACTTTTATTGATTAGGGGAAAAAGCCAACAATGCCTTGTACATTCATCCACAAAAATCACATAATACCTGTATCCATCAACGGAAATACAAGGAGAGGGACCCCAAAGGTCACTATGGATGATATGAAAAGGTTTTACAGACTTGTGGACACTGTGGGAAAAGGGAAGTTTACAAAACTTGCCCCTGAAGACAACTATGACACATGGCAGCTGAAAAAACTGGTTTACATTGTACATGTGCTTTTTGTAACATCAATGTAACAATTTTATTTGTAGGATGACCTAGTCTATGATGCCAAGTAGAAGAGAAGACTAGCTGACCAAGATATGCTCGAGGTTGATGTGTGGTGGTTGTGAGAACAGAATGAGAAGATGCAAGAGGAATGGGGTATAGTCCATTACTGCACAGCCCTTTGTAAAGAATCCTCCCTGTGGCTTTGTCCTGAATCCAAAAACAAAAGGCATCAAAAATTAACCAACAGTTGTTGTCCAAACAAAGCCGATGCACTGACAACAAATTATGAGTCAACTTTGGAACATATAGAACTGAATTCAAGTTGATCGGTTTTACGCTTGTAGGAATAACAGAGTTACCAACATATGATACGGACAAACCTTCACCATTAGCAGTTTGAACTGTTTCATTTGTGGGATAAGGTGTACCCAAAGATAAAGTGGATAAGTCTGCAGTCATGTGATTGGTTGCCCCAGGTTTAGGAAGCCATACTTGAGGTAGACTCTGAGATGAGGATGGCTGAGATGGTTGCATAATAGTATGCATAGCTTGCATTGGGGATTGTTGAGAGTGATGAGACTGAGCTGAAGAGTATCCAAGTGATGAAGAAGGCATCTGAGGAACTTGGGAATAACTTCCAGCACCAATAAAGTTCGGACCAGTGTCATTATAAAAGCAGGTACCATGTGGTGTGATTTGTTTTACCACAAATATGACACTTGGACCTCTCAGGAGGTTTAGATCCACAGAATGGAGCAGTGTGACCTTCACTGTTGCACAATTGACAAGTAGGAACAAGTGGAGCTGATGGAGATGGGGTCCTGAGAAGTGGGAAATTGACCAAGAACACCTGGAGTTGGTGTGGGCAACACATGGGTTTGAGTATAAAATTGTGGTCTCTGATTAAATGGTCGCTGACCTTGATTAAACCTGCCCCTTCCCTTGTTCCTATTGAAAGGTTTATAGCCACCATTAACATACGAGGACTGTCCAGGAGCTCCATTAGACTGCTGAAAAATGGCGCAAGATGAGACAGGAGGCCTGGAAGTTGCAGCCATAGCAGGTAAGATATGATGGGGCAACAGTGAGGTTCTCCACAATACGCTCTTCAGCAAGTAACTGAGAGCGAAACTCTTTTAGAGTAATAACACTTTCTCTACCCCGAACCACACAACGAAATGTATTATATTCAGGAGGGAGGCCATTCAAAGCTAGAATCACAATATCTTCATCAGCAAAATATACCCCTCCAGCTGCCAAATAATCTCTAGCCTCTTTGATTTTGAGAAGATATTGACTTATAGTATCAGATCCTTTTCGGATATTCTGCAAATTAGACTTCATTTGGAAAATGCTTGTCCTTGACACAGTGGAAAATTGTTCCTTTAAACGAGTCCAAAGATCTCTAGAGCTATTACTACCAATTGCACAAGACATAGCCACCGTAGACAAGGTCGCAGTAATAAGTTGCATAATAGCCCTATCATGCATTTTCCATATCAACACATCATCACAATCAACGGCAGTGGAAGAGTCAGAAGAATTTATACCAGATTCACCAGAGGCAATAGTAGGAGGGCAAGGATGAGATCCATCAACAAAGCCGATGATTCCATTGCTCTCCAGCAACAATTGCATCTGAAAATGCCAATTCAGGTAGTTCGAGTCATCCAATTTCACGTTCACAGATGTCGAAATTGTAGAAATAAGAGCCGTGATCGGAGATTGCAAAATCTGAAGTTGTGCAGCAGTCACCATTGTGGCAGGTACAGAACGAAGCAAGTCACTGAGAACTTATCACAAACACTTGAGCGGCACAATGCCAAGAGAGGAGAAGAAGAAACAATCACACTTCGACATCGAATCAACAAACCCTAGAAATTACGATTATTCGAAAAGACACAAATCTGGAAGAAGTAAGAAACAAAGAGATCAGAGGTAGCCGAAGATCAAATCGAGAAGAGAGATAGCGGAAGCAAGAAGCCGGATCGAAGAATCTGCGTGAGCGGTAATGGCGATTGATACCATGTTAATCAATATCAAATGAAGAACTATGAAGAACAATTTTCTAGAGAGAGAGAGAATGAGATATCAGGAATAGAGAGAGAGATTGAAGAGAAAAAGAACGTTCTTTCTTAATGAATCAGTAATACCGAATACACTACTATATATTCTAGTCTTAACTAACTAACCATCACAACCTCTAATCTTATGCCAAGTGTCACAATCCTATCATACTCTAACATTTCTCACACGCATTCGATTGTGGTCTCAAAATAATTGCCACCACAAATGCTGCCTATATTCTTGTACGTACATGTTTTACCCACAAATCAATTATTTTTTACAAAGCCATATTCTAAACTATTCTAATATACGGGGAGGGGGATCAAACTCGAGTGCAAGGGGTGAGCACAGTGCCTTAACCAACTGGCCTAATCCACTATGCTACGCATATGTCCTTATTGTGAAGAGAATTAAGATTTAATTAATTGTTCAAGACTTGTTGACAACTATTACTAGAACATATCAAGGAGTTCATATTTTGATATCTATATGCTTGTTTTGATTGCTATTCTTGTGAATTATACAGGGGCTATCTCTGTTATGGCTTCCTAATGAATATAAGAGCGAGGACAACGCAACATTGGCCAGGATATTCTATGGAGCTATGGTACTATTAACATTAGGCGAATCTGGGAGATCCGCTGCTTTGAAAGAATTTCTAAACAAGCAATGTTTAAGCAAACACGAAGAAACAGGACGCACAGATGACAAACGTCCGGAAGGATGGGAAGAAGCTAGCGAAAAGAAAGAAATAACAGCAGAAAAGCATACAGAAGCTGGTGGCGATCAACAGGTGATGAAAGAAACGGCAGAAAGGGATATAAAGGACTTCTGGGGTGTTCCATGGTTTTTAGGTGCAGTGGTACCTCTTTTCCTTTTAAAAACAACTTGGACTCAGATCTTCATGATTTCAACAATTGCAATGGCAGTTTCTTATTTATTGTTCTGGTTTGGCTACAACGATTATTTGAAAAACAATAAAGAAGCACAAACAGGGGAGCATACCCAAGTCATAGAAAGAGAGAACCTTTGGACACTGAACAAAAAGGTGAGGAAGAAAAAACGTTTGCGCAAAGAAATTGTAGCTTCATGGTTAGCCTTCTTTGTATACAGTATGGTAAAGGCAGCGGGGAGCACCTTCTTTTTCGAACAAATGAGTAACTTGATAAATCCCATCCCCAATTATGACCCTGCAGTTTATTTCAGTGTGCTTAGATCCTTTTCGAAGTACATAATCTCATTTCTCTTCCCCAAAGTAATTCCAAAGCGAACGCGGGTGAGAATTGGCTGTGGAATGGCTTCTACTGTGTTATGTTGCGTTGCTGCTTGGGTGGTTGAGATCCACAGGATGAGGAAAGTTATGAGGGCAGGGCTTGAAGATGACACTTTTGATATTTCTATGAGCATATTTTGGTTGGTTCCACAGTTCTTCCTGTTAGGACTTATGGAAGGGTTAGCCGTAGATGGATTGATTGATCTTTTGGCTGATAGAGTGGACGAGAAGGATAAAGAAATGGCTAAGTATTATGGATCCCACACCAGCGACTTAGTCGTGGGAACTGGAAAGTTATTAACCGCTCTTATTATCTTCGCATTTAGGAAAAGATGGTTCAATGACAGCATAAATCGGAGTCATCTGGACAAGTATTACAGACTGCTAACGTTTCTAAGTCTCGGTAGCTTCGTCTACTACTTGTGTGTTGGCTTTTACTTTTATAGCAAGGATGACACACAAAACTCTGCCATTGAAGAACATGAACAAGGCCATAATGGAAGTGGAAATATGGAAATGCGACTGTTTAGAACTCCTAACTCGAGTTAGCAATGAGTTTGTAAACAGATTCATATATGTTTAAATTGCATGTATGTTTGTATGTTTTTGGGGTCTTGACCAAGAGGAGGAAACAACACCGCTCTGTTGTCTGATGTTCAGTATGTAAAATTTATATCCTCAATATTTATATATGCTTAAAAGACATGTCTTCAACCTCTGAGTCTTCAACATCTTATGTTTATCAATTGATAAAAGTTCCAAATGTGACAAACATTTTCTATTCTTATGAAAATGGGTACGTTCACTAAAATGGGGACGTTAACTTTAGGATTGAGGCATTCAAAAAAGGGTACGTTCACTAAAATTAACAACAACCATTGGGAGGTATATTCAGAATAATCACTAAAATTAACAACCACTGAGATTCATCAGATCTTATATATATGATGGTCATTTTCAAACTTGGACCACACCACCAAGGAAATTGCGAACGTAGTTATTGAAATATATTTTCCCAGTCATTTGGTTATTGGAATTAACAATGGGACGTGTAAGTAGCAATTCTTTTTGTGGTTACATACCATATACCAGTAGTAAATTTCATGGCATAGTATATATGCGGATCCCGAGCCTCTAGATTTACCAATTACTTGTTTTGTATATTTTTATATACTTGTTTTGTAATACGGTGTGTGTTATATTGCATTTTATGTGCTATACTGTTTGTTTACTGTGATATTTATCATTTTAGAAAAGAATGGCATTTCTTAAAAGAAGAGAATTCCTTGTTTATTTTCGCAAACTACAATTTTAAGTTTTAGCAACAAATTATAGTAATCACAAAATCATTGCACTATCTTCCACAATTAACTAGAAAGAAAAAAAGTAAACCACGCATCACAATGCGAATTTACATAGCATGAACCCAGAAAACAAATAAGAACCCTGCTTTACTGGGAAATTGCAAAAGAAACAAACGTCAGAGCTATGCTCACCAACAGCAACAATGACCGTTTCTGTAACTCCACTTCTTGATCTCTTTGGTGGTTTCGGAAGTCCACACCTCCTCGTCATCATCATCGATCTCCTGTTCTACTTGTTCCTCTGCGGTTTGTTTGTTTTCCAAGTCCGCACCACCTACGGGGACTGGGGCCTCCTCAACGTCAGCCTCCTTCTCAGCAGCATGAATACCCCGCTCTACTTGTTCCAACAGACTACTTTGTTTGTTTCCTTTGTTGGCAGATTTTCGTGATTTCTCGTTGTGATATAAGTATACGGAGATACACAGGTAATAAATTAGGTTAGCAAGACTTAGGTAAGTTAATAGCTCGAAAAAACGATCCAGGTGACTCCCATTTATGTTGGGATGGAACCAACTTCGCCTAAACACTAAAATGCTAGAAGCTGTAACTAATTTTCCAACACCTAGGATGAGCTCAGAGATGTGGGATGCATAATAGTACCTCGCCCTTAGCCTATCATTATTAGCAATTCGATCAGCAAGGAACTCAGTCAATCCATTTAGGGCTAGCCCTTCCATCAGTCCCAACAGGACGAACTGTGGAACTAACCACGCAGCGCTCATAGGAATCTTCTTAGACGTGCCATGTTCACGTCTCTTAAGGCTAACTAACTTCAACCTCTTTCCCTCAACCTGCCAAGCTGCAACACAACATAGCACAGAACATGCCAATCCGCAGCCAATTCTCACCAGTGTAGCCTTTCTCCAGTGCTTTGGAATCAGTAAGTTGTAGATAAATGAGACTAAGAAACTTGAGAAGCCTCTAACTAGTGTCAAAAATACTGCCACGTCCATCACTGACCCAATGCCACTATCTGTATCCAAACTACTCATTTGTTCAAAAAATAAGGTGCTCCCTGTTGCCTCCACCAAACTGTATGCGAAGAAGGCCGACCACATAGCTATCACTTCTATGAAAAACCCCTTTCCCACCTTCAGTTCTATGAGTGGCCAAAACTTTTTTCTTTGTGCTTCTTCTGGTGGACACGAGGAGGACGAGGTCACTCTTCTTGTGACTATGCAAATCTCTCCTCCTCTTTGTTCTTGTTCTTGTTCTTGTACTGGATAGACAAGGGATAATTTTTTAAGATAGTACAGACGAGATTTCCAAGTAGATTTGTGAATTCTACTACTTAAGAAGTAACAGGAGTAGCCAAGCAAGAACAGCAAATAAGAGACTCCCACTAAAATTGTTGAAACCATGAACGTACTTGTCCAGGACTGAGTTGGAAGGAAAACAGCTAGCAATGCACCTAAAAACCAGGGATGGCGCCACAAAGCTTCTTTACGAGTTTCCAGTCGTTTTAAATAATTTTCATCTGTGGGCGGTCTTTCTTTTTGTTCACTGAAATATTGATCGTCAAGAAATTCCTTCAAGGTAGCCGATCGACCAGCTTCTCCTATTCCTATCAGTACCGCTGCTCCATAGTATACCTTAGCCTCAGTTTGTGCGCTCACAAACTTAGAACAAATCCAAAATAGAAGCAGTCCCTGCATGCATGCATGCAACTAATTAACATATATAAGTTTTTGTTTTTGGCAAAGGTACGCTCATGGAAATTACCTTAAGTGGCAAAGGTACGCTCATGTAGAACAAGTTTAATTTTAAGTTTTAATGCAAGAAGACTTACAAGTAAATAAGCAGCATTTGTGGAGGCAATCATTTTAAAACGAGTCATGTGCGTGTCTGATATACGAGCAAGAACAATCACCATGATGTCTGATACGCCTTCTTGGATATTTGTAACTAGAGCAGCCATTGCAAAATTTCTTGTACTCCAATTCTCAGTGAGGTACGTCATTAAGATAGACACTAACGCATTGTTTACGTAGCTGTGGCTGAATACCAGACCTATATATATTATGCCAGCACAAAGCAACAGAAGAAGTCAGAAACAGTTGTTTTCAATTCCAAATCGCTCGAATGAATTAACGTTAGATAAACTCAAAATTCAGCGATGAATCACCTCGGATCGGTGTAGTAGCCGTGGAAAAGTAGAAGTGGTTTCCAAGCCACCTTCTCACTGAATCAATGCATTGGCAGGGAAGGATGTTGCAACGACCCCAGATAAGCCCTAGGCGAATCATACTTTGAAGCCTCACTATTGAGTCCGCTCTGAAAAATTCTCTCATGGCTGGCAGACAGGCAAAACCTGCAATCATAGCTTCCAAAATGCAATGAGAGATATCTTCTTCCTGACAAAGCTAAAGACTAAATTACTAAAGAAATATACACAATGTAGTTCAGATAAACATCGAAAACACAAACGAACATGCATATTAATTCTTAAAGTACAAATATATATTTAATATTTATGCTCCGAAAGAAAGACTAGAGATGCCTACCTCCAAGATTTACCCGACTCTCTCCACTTCTGTGTATTGTCTAGAAGAGTGAGTACGTATGGATTGGATATAGAGAAAAGAAGAGAAAGAGGATGAAGGTGAAGGTGAAGGTGAAGGGGAGTACGTATATATTGAGCCTCCTCAGTTTTTGTTTCCCCCTATTTTATACTAGTGGTGCTCTCCCCCCCGCTTTGGAGCGTTCAATGAATGAAGCATGATTTCGACCAAAAAGGGGAGGAGAAGATGCAGGGAGTTTCCCCTCTCTTTGCCTTTTTAGTTTCGGAAAGCGTTTGCAATGGTATGTTATATTATTATATTTGCGTCGCCAGAAAAATGGCACAAAGCCACTGTTGCTGCTCATCGCCATTGATTGACACCAAACGGACGCGCAATGGCTTAACAAACAAACAAGTTTTACCAATGTTGTAGTTGACCTGTGGCTTATATGGAGTTGGGCCCCATTTGTTTTTTTTCCTACGGACGAAGAACATGATTAAAACATTTGCAAAGACCCTTGTATTCTGTTTCCTTTCCTTTTAGAAAGGTAGTCTTCCTCTTCTTTTTCCTTTTCTTCGAAAGAAACAAAAAAGAGAATGTTCTTCTTTTCCCTTTCCAAACTCAAATGGTTTCTCTCCCCTAGACTTCCACACTGTCTGAAACCAACTTTCCGTTGTTCATCTCTCTCTCTCTGAGTACACATTTTCACACATTATTACTTACGCGTAATCCACAGTGCAGAGTCATCAGTACCATATATGCTTGCAAGATTTGAAGTATATTTTATGAAGGCATTTCTAACGTATCGCAACCTGGCCCACTTTTCCTCCTGCCTAAAGGTAAAATGTTTGGACATATGCTCCAATCGTCTTGCCGAGTTGGTTGTTTGAGAATGATGTCAACTACTAGTCAGCAAATTTGAGGTACACCTTTTAGGCCTACTATGAATTTTATTTCAAACGATCCCAACTGTCTATTCTTATAGCTAGACTTTATTCATAGATGATCATTACCAAAACAAAAACAAAAAAGACAAATTGAATGACATTAAAGCATCTAATTGTTGTGACCAAAGAAATAGACAAACACGATGCTTGAAGAAAATACTAAAATGACATCCATTAATTGAGTGGTCAAATGAATTTGGTTTCAAATGATTTTTAGCAGAGATGATCTACAAGATATAGATGGTTCAGATTATTGAAATACAATACAAGTGAGCTGGCAGGACCCGCCCCAAATTCCTTGGAACTCGAGACGAATCCCTGTTGAATTCCCGACATCACCCGATGTCGGGCTCGCTCACTGAAACTATAACCTCTTTTCCCAAAAAGGATTAAGGGCACGAGACTTCCTACCGAAATTTCGACAGAGTCTCCCCTGTAAATTGAACATTTCCCAAATTTTAACCTGCACAAAATTCACATTTTAATATCCCAACAGCGCAGCACGCACAATATAATTTCATGCAATTCATATAATCGGCCTCCGGCCTTCAATAATTCGGAATAGAACCAACAATATTCTTGAGTCAATTACTACATAAACCATGTACTTAAAGTCTTCAAACAACTTTACAAGCACCACAGAAATCATTAAACTGGATTCATATCCAATAATCACATCGAACCACATTAGGAATCCAATCACATACGTAGAATCGAACAAACCTTTTAAACACATTAATACTTCGCGGCTGCACCTGGTGAGACCCCAGGCTGCCTACGTACCCTTGGACAAGGGATCAAGCCACACGTAGTTCTCATCTCAACGGTCACAACTCCGATAATAAACAATTATTTACAACAGAACCATCTATACATTTCAGATCTGACACAATTCCAAATCCAACAAAACACAATGAACACATTCTCGAATTCTTCCTTTATAACAGTTCAATTTCATAACCATACCCTATCCAAGGCGTATGTACATTAAACACATCATCAATTTCTTCCATTTATATCCATTCAATCCCGCAACCATACCCTATTCAAGGCGTATATTTCCGTACAACACTGCCCAAATCCAGGGCTTATACGTTCATACATGTACAGGCTCACAAATCTCAAACCAAAATTAAAACCACATATACATATATGTAATATGTATAACAAGAAAAGAATAATTATATATTTATATATATACATAAATACATCCACATACACCCACCTCTCACCATCATCATGTACCAGGGGAAAACAATCCAACTGGGGATTGTTGACTAGCTCACACTTATCCGGCCCTCAAAAGTCCATGTGGCTAGGGACGAGCCGTCCAAGCTGGGGGACTAAACTCAACCAGCCCGTACGGACGAAGAATCAAGACCCGTACGTCTGAAAACAGTCATACGCGCGCAGACTACCCAATTAAGGGTCTCAGCGACACCCCGTTAAGGTATGCCCCGGGTTTCCGTCATATCCAGACCATATCCATAATTTCCATGTATCAGGATCCAAGGGGAGGTACATGTGATGTTGCACATCATGTCCTGGGGGAAACAATCCAACAGGGGATTGTTGACTAGCTCACACTTATCCGGCCCTCAAACGTCCATGTGGCTAGGGATGAGTCGTCCGGCTGGGGGCTGACACTCTTACCCAGCACGTACGGACGAAGAATCAAGACCCGTACGCCTGGAACTGTCCACGCGCGCAGACTACCCAATTAAGGGTCTACAGCGACACCCGTTAAGGTATGCCCCGGGTTCCGTCATATCCATACCATATCCACAATTTTTCCGGCATCCCACAATTCCGGGATCCATGACCAAATAAGCCCACACGCCCGAAACCCGGCACGTGTGTGAATAGTATATCCAAAACATATCCATATATCCATTTCCATGTATCCCAGTGTCCATATCCACTGTTTCCAAATATCATCATCCAAGGGGGAGGTACGTATGATGGTGGAGTTCGTAATCCTTATATAAATATTATATAAATAATATTCTCATCCTTAGTTCAATTTTCCCAAAACAAAATACATATTCATAGTAGACAAATGACTCACAAACATAAAACCCATAACCGGGGAAGTAATTAAGATAGTGTTTTCTCAAATATTATATATATAAACTCCATGACACTATAATATATCAAATCCACAAATATATTACAAATACTCTACAAAATAATAATTTCGACTATTAAATATAAAGTGCATTTCAATAAAGCATTTAATTCATATGCATAACATTTCCATCTTAAAACCATGCCATTTATTTGAAAGCAATGCCCATTCTCTTCCTAATAATCATAACCGAGTCCCAAGACTCACTTTCACAACTCTACAAATCAAGTATCCCATAATTATTCATTTCATAATTTCAATTATCAAATAATATCCAAGAATCCCATAAGATATTATAAACAAGCTCATACTCCCAATATAATCCAAATAACTCAAATAACAATTAAAACTCGTTTACAAGGTCATCCTAACACTTTTCGAAGTGTGAAACTACCTCTGGAAGACTCACGGCAACCGAGAGTCAAACTTTCCAAATTTGGTCAACAGGGCCCGCGGGCCCCACGACCTCCGTTTTACGAACCGAAAGTTCCTATAGGTTCCACAAGGTCTAGGATATATGTCCTACAAGTTTGGTTCAAATCGGACGGTCGGATCGCTCACAATCGCATTATCGGACGATTATTGTAAAACACAAACTTTAACAATTTAAATCGGAACATCGGGACTCCGATTCCGATCCGCGAATTCCTACACGATCCTAGGAATACCTAAATCAACATATATTAGATGGAAAGCGATCCAACGGTTCTAACATATCGAACCCGGAAATCACACAATATGTAAAATCCGTTCGAGGTTCAAACGTTATCTCGAATTGAGATCCGTAAAATTCTACGCGCTCGTGACAACCAGGAGATCATTTTAGGATAAAAATGTCTCCCTGCTACAGTGCCCCGCCACACGCGCCGGCAGCACGTGGGTGTCCAAAGCGATAACCACTCACCGGAAAAACTTAACATCTTGACTCCAAACTCCTACCCTAGCTAATACACCTAATTTGGAGTCACTTTTGTTCTTGGGTGAAAGCCAGAAAATGGCCGGAAGTGGCCGGAAATTCAACCCGAAGTCTGGCCAAACTTAAATTCAAAAATCGAACTGTAAACTCTCAAAATTTCTAGAATCCTATCCCATAGGCAGCTAGATCACGAAAAAGTAGTCCAAAAACCATACCTCACTCGTCCAATTTGGTGGAGAAATGAGGGAGAACGAGCGACCCAAAGTTCTGTCAAAAACCAGCCCATTTTTCTGCAGCTTTCCGGTGAAACTCGCAGCGGCTGACGGCTGGGCTGCGGAGGTGGCGGCGAGGCTTCCTTGGCTGGTCTGGTGGCTGGAGGTGGTGAGTGGCTGGGTGTTAGTGGTGGTTTGGGGTGTCGGCTGGAGCAAAAGAAAAACCAGGGGGTGGGGGGAGTTACGCGAAGAAGAAGGGAAGTGAGGAGAGAGAGAGAATCAGATTTTTAAATCTGATTTTTTTTTTTGAAATTTACAATTTGTCCCTTCTTGTGTATTTTGCTTGTAACTTTTTCGTTACAAGTCCGATTCGAAGTCCATTACGTGTCTACGGACTCGTTTTGACGTGCTCTACGCAACGGTATAACGGAAGTCCCAAATTCCTTCCCAAACTTAAAATGACCTTTTGCCCCTTTCTTTATTAAATAAAATTTTAAATTTGCAAAAACCTTAATTAATTCAAATCATTTTATTTTATTGTTTACTCCAATTTATTTCCTCTTAATTTAATTATTTTACTTCTTTTTAGGACCGGGATGTTACATGAGCCCTACAAGGGTGTCCTTTATTTGAGGAATCCCTCAACTTGAATTATTTTGTATATACATCACAAAGAAACATATATAAGAAGTTTGTTTGAATCCCCAATACAGTTAAAAATATTTCTCTGACATCAACTTAGATTAAATATAAAAGATTAAGTGCATGTTTAATAAAGATGAACTACCCTGAGTGTATATTGTAGCCAGCTAAAATACAGGCAATTTTTGCACCACTTGGTCACTTAATATAATTGGGTCACTTTACAACATTCGGTCTTTCTCAAAACTTAACAAAACTTTCTGCTATGTGAAGCAAACGTATAATGCAAGGACCTTGAGTGACCTAATCTGACTATCCAAATTACTCAGTCCATCACTATTAAAAAAAAAAAAAAAGGCAGTAGTTACTATATTTTTCGTGACTATTGTTCCTATTAGTCACGATTTTTAGTGACAAAAGCCACACTACAACACAAAACCCCTTCCATGACGTCGTGACTTGCGTCATGGAAGGCATTTAATGACGCGATCAGGCGTCGTAACCCGCGTGCGTCGAAAGGGGGGGTCATGGAAACTTTTTCAAAACACGACGTCTGTTCCGCGTCATGGAATGGTGTTTCAATGACGCGAATAGTGTCGTGAAAATGTTTTCAAAACATGACGCATGTTTCGCGTCATGGAATGCGATTTCAATGACGCATATAGCGTGTCATGGAAACTTTTTCAAAACACGACGTCTATTCGCATCATTGAATATTGTTTCAATGACGCAGACAGCGTGTCGTGGAAACTTTTTCAAAACACGACGTCTGTTCGCGTCATGGAATTGGGTTTCAATGACGAAGACTAGGCGTCATTGAACTTAACGACGCTAAAGAGACGTCATTGATATAATTTTCATGACACGGTTTAGACGTCGTTGAAATTCTTTAAATTTTTTTTGATAAATTTTTTAAATATATATATATATATCCCATCATTTTAATTATGCATAAAGAAATTAATATATAAAAGGAAAAATGAAGACACAGAGGCAAACTACTCTAAATTATATTTCTATTATTCAAAATGATTCTAATACATTAAAATTGTCTTTAACTAATCCCACAAAGTCAATCCTCTAAAGTTTGAGAAGATTTGATACTTGCACTATCCAAAACAAAGTAAGCATCCAAAAAGATTATCTCCATGATAGTTTGAGAGGATGTGATGCTTCATGTCCAAAAGTGGGTGTAAATGGTACTAAAATAATTACAACCACACCTGCATTAAAACACAAGATCGGAAGATGAGACTGAAGGTCTAGAAATTACAAGAGCAAGTATGTGCTCTGAATTTTCTATAAACAGGGAAATCACCACCAAATAGGCTAGAAGATTGGCTTGTAAAGCTATGAATCCCATCAAGTTTTAATCTTTATAAACCACCAATTAAATTGCGATTTGTCTTCCTAAAGCCTTAAAAAAAAACTAATTGCGTTTAATAATATACACCTCTGTTTACTAAAAACTAGTTACAGCTACAGCACCATTTTCATAGGGCATTCAACATTGGAATTTCAGTTGGGTCTAAAATTACATCTTAGAGTCTTACCAAAATGATCCTTTATTACCAACAAGTAACAATCTCAAACCTAAACGTGTGTGTGTGTTATATGCGAGTGACAATAAGTGGCCCAGAGAAGAAGATCAATTTGATGGTTTTGGGGATGCTGAAACAAAATACCTTCTGAGATAAAATGTCCACAATGGTCCAGAACTCTGATTGATTCCATGGCTGACCTATAAAACACATGCAATCTCATAAAATAGCCAAATTGTTCAAACAGAGAAAAAACCACAAGACAAGAACCAAACTTGAATGAGAATTAAAAGTGAAAATGGATTGAAACAATCTCTCTCTCTCTCTCTCTCTATATATATATATATATATCTCTCTCTCTCTCAGCATAATTGGGGCCATTGGATCTCAATGTTCACATTATATGGGATGTTGCCTTTAAAGTTAAAAGTTCACAGAGACTACTTACCAAAACCGACTCTCCAAACAGCCCTTAATTTCAATATTTCTTTCAAATAAATTTTTTCTATTTCCTGCTCACCAAACAACCTAAATGAGAAGCAATTTTCTAGAAAATTTTAATTGTCTATTTAGGAAAGTGCATGCATGCCTTTAATCTAGAAAAAAAAAAACAGAGGACCTGAATGACAAGCAATTTTATGTTTTATTGATAACTTTTTCTGGTAGTTTTCTCATGAACCTGAATATGTTAGAAGCTAAAAGGTCTTCGCACATCATCAAAAGACAAGAAAAGTATACAGTAGTACAAGCAAACAATCGAAAAAAGTGATCATGGAAAACTTAACTGGGACAAGCCATCAAAAACAACAATCTCTCTTTCATCTGAGTTTATACTGCATCTCAAGCCTATCAAGCAATCACCACCAAAACAGAAACCAAATTAAAAAAAAAATTATAAGAAACAATCAATTAAAAAGAAAATTAACCAAGTACAACAGCAAACAGAAAAAAAACAGGTGGAACAGGTGGACAAGAAATCCACCAACACCACCAGAAAGAAACAAACAAACTAAGGGCTAACAAACAGCCAGACATCAATAAACCTAACCACCCAGAATCAGCACATAACAGCCTTCCAATCCAGGCGGATTAGGTGAAGCGAATAATCCCTGAACTCAGGCACAATAGAGGCCCACAAGGAACCCCAAAACGGAACTCTATCCCAAAGCATGTGCTCTAGTATATCTTACCATAAATTTCAACCTTCAGTTTTCCAGGTAGATAGTCAAAATGATTTAATATGCGTAGTGTGCTGAAAATAATGAGCACCATCCCAATCTGCGCCTTCTGTTTACATGCACAGTTTATATATCTTTTAGGGGCTGCCCATTGCATACCCCCTTTAACTTGGCTTGTGGTATTTTTACTTACTAACAAAAGGGAAACAGAAAAGAAAATTAACAGTCAGATTCAACAAAGAAAATGGAAGGAAAAAGTTGTTGGATGCTGTGTCATTCATTGACAAGATGAGCAGATCATACTTACAGAAAAAACAGAGGAAAGACTACAAAGATTTCATCCATATAAAAGAATTTATGGCATTTGTTTCCTGTTCAATTTCAACCATTCAAGTTCTGCCATAATCAAAGATCCTATGATTCCTCTCCATCCAGATGACCCCAAAACAAAAATCCAACCCCAAAAATAAATATAGAAATTAAAACAGCAAAACAAAATCACAATAGCATGAATAAAATTAAAACCAAAAGGAAAAGAGGGAGATGATACCTTGATAAAATCTTGGTCTCCAGTCAAACGAATTTTAGGATAAAATCTTGAACATATCCAATTGAACCCAAATTGAACCACCAATGTCAAACCCAACTGTACCTTCCGAAAAATCATCCACCATCGACCATGGTACAGTGCAACCATATGGAGATTTGTGACTTCGAATGAGATGAAGATCTGTGACTTCAAAGGGGAATATGAGAGAGAAAATGAGAGGGAATCAGAGAAAGGTTGGGAGGGGGAGATAGAAAAGGAGAGGGATATCATTGTATCAATATTGCACAAAAAGAGTGAGAGAGAGAGAGAGAGGGTTACCTTGAGAGTGCAGACATAGGGAGCTTTGGGAACGAATAGAATTTCTGCTTAGAACTGGAGCTAAGATGTGTGAGGTCTTGTGATATGGTTGCTAGATGAGAGAGAACAAGAAGAATTAGGGTAGGATGTCTGTATTTTGGGTCTGAATTGGAGTTGGAGATAGCGACAGAGTATCTAGAAAGTAGCGGGGGAAACAAATTCCAGTGAAAAAAAAAGAGCGCCAGAGGATGAAAAATTTTGGGCTACATGACGCATATTATGTGTCGTCGTATAAATATTTCATGACAGTGTGAAGACGTCGTTAAATTCTTTTTACACCTATGACGCATGTTGCCCTTCGTTGTATAAGTATTTTCATGACGTGTAGAAGACGTCGTTAATTAAGAAAAATCTATGACGCAAGTTCTACGTCGTCGTATATGGTACATTTATGACAAGCTCTGCGTCGTTGTATAAGTACTTCATGACGTGTAGAAGACGTCATTAAATTCACAATGTTAACGACGTATGATAGGCGTCGTCTAAATGTACTCAAATCAATGACACACATCCTGCGTCATTGAAAATGATTTTAATGACGCATCAAGCAAATATCGTGATAACGGTGTCATAAACTCACTTCGAATGACGCATTTTAAAAACACGTCATAGTTTATCACATTTAATGACGTGTATTTTCGATGCGTCATTAAATCTGTGTCATAAAAAGACATTTTTTTTGTAGTGCCAATTGTCACGATGCAGTTACAATTAGAGTGTGTGTTACATATGCCTTACGAATGAAAGAGTTTGGTGACACAAATTATTGACTTTCTATCGCTGCAATTAAGAGCTGAACATCATGTCAAATCATAATATTTTATTATTTTGTTTGATTTGACTGACATATATTAATTCTCGTATTTATATTTGTATTTGTATAATAAATGAGTGTATATTTGTATTTGTATAATAAGTGAGTGTATAGCTTGTGTATTATATTCCTTAAAAAAAATAACAATTTCTAATTACCTTTCATTTTCCAAAAAAACTTTTTAAAAGATTATATTAGCCAATTTTACAACATATTGTTCAAAGTCGACAGTATTTCCATTCCTAAATCCAAATCCAAGCTCTGTCTCTGTGTAAATACATAAGGCAAGGCCTTGCAAAGGTAATTTTAAGTCCATAACTGCGAGCAAGAATCAAGCAAGAATCCTTAATAGATCCTGAAAGAGATTTTATTCACTGGCTACTGATAGTATTTTCAGTTCGGTATATAATGAAGGCTAGGAAAAACAAAATCAAGAACAAAAATAACTTAACCTTTGAATCCAGCAATAGCAACATGTCTGTACACAGGCGGATCTACTAAGGCGCAAGGAGGTGCAGTTGCACCTCCCCTCATCGGAAAATGACAAAGACATTTACTTAAGTTTACAATGTAAATAAGGAAGTACCCCACATTTCAATTCAAATAAAAATACTAGAAAATAAAATTCTCACCAAATCAAAATATGAAAATTCGGTTTAGGCTAAAAATGATGGCTCATTAAGTCAGTATATACTTCATACTAAGATCCCATAAAATCAAGTTTTCTTATTTGATGTGTAAGGAACAAAAGCCGCCAAAAATTATATTGAGAAAATGATTATTTCGGAAAAATCATTTTTCATACTTAGTCAATATTACACCTCTGCTAAAAAATTTATGGGTCCGCCAGGTACATCCATATTATTTCTCTTTCCAGTCTCATCTCATGTCTTCCTGCATCAGACAATAGCAAATAATATATAACAACAAAACATTGAATTTAAAACTAAACATTTTTCTTCATTTTCTCAGTAACTAAACAAAAAATAAATCATTTCCCAAACAAAAAGTAGATCTGAGATACATGTGAGTAAGAAAGTCTTAGAAATTCATATCTAAGTTCAGTTGTGAGATAAAAGTAGATCTGAGATAAAAGCTTCGGAAAATCCATGCAGCCCATTCCAAATCCAAAACCTAACAATAAGAAGAAAGAAAAGACAAGTATTTTGCTCAAGTAAATAGGAAGACGAAAAGAAAAAAAAGAGGGGGAGGGAGAGAGAGAGAGAGAGAGGGATAGACGCAAGAAAAACAAAATTTAAAGGAAACAGAGAGAGAAGAGAGAAGGAAAGAAAAGAAAAAGGAAGAATAAAAAAATGTTGAGTGTGGGCCATGGCCATACTGGTCATATCACACGCTTTGGAAGATGAAAACATACGTGGAACATTTCAGAGGGAGAGAAAAAAGAGACAGTTTAAATGTGTATTGGAAAGCAAAATACATTTCTTAAATATTTTATTACTCGGGAAAATTGGAAAGTTACTTTTAGCTGTCAGGACAGTAAGGTGGTTTTATATTTATTATATTTAAATCATATGTAATCAATAAATTGAAATGTGAGAAAGTTAAACACAAATAATGGTGACAAGCCACCTACTGTCACCAATATCAATTTGTTGACTGAAAAACGTGACTATTGCCTTCTTTTCTTGTAGTGCATATACTCTGGTCTAGTGAATTACAGCAATGAGTCTGCATTTAAATTCAAAACAATTCTGCACGTTATATTTGGATGCAGCTTCCAGAAATCCACAACTGAATCTGATCAAATCACCCGATGAGGAAGAGGTGCTTATATCAAGCGAGATGAGAAAATTATTAGTATTGAAACCAGGACTAGCAGCAGTGTCCAAGCTTTGATGTTGAAAATTTCATGTTCAACTTTCCACTTTTAGTACATTTTCCAAGCATTGATGTGGTTCATTGTTTCAGTATGAAAAATTGATCACTCAATCTAAGTACATTTCCAAACCCAAACTTTTGTGGGCTAAAAGATGTTGTCTTCGACTTCAACCTAACCTCTGAGTATGTAAGGGGCTGTTTGATATTTATTTGAATCCAACTTTTTAAAGTTAAAAACATAATTTGAGTCCAAAGCTTAAAAAATCTGTTTGATAGGCTTAGTTTTGAAAACCTTAACTCAAAAATACCCAAATACTTGAAAACTTAAGAAAATTAATCTGTTTTTCAAGAATTTTTTTTCTAGAAAATGTTTTCAAGTTGCATACCAAATAATTTTTTGAATCTTAAAACATGGATCTTAGAATTCCTTGATTTTAAGAAAAATCAAAATTTTTGAGTTGTCTACTCAAAATCACACTAATTTGATCACGCATCAAGCAACACGCGTTTTCTACAGTATATTCACCTTAAAATATATTTGCATTGATGCAAAAATTAAAATATTCAAAAGCGAAATCAGCGCCTTAACATCAGACCATTAGACCAGCTGTCATTAGAAAAATGCAAACTCTAGTTATTAGAAAAAAATCAAGGGTAAATTGATAATTATGTACAAATTCAGGGGACAATTTGGAAGTTTACCCTCATTTTTATTAAAAAAGGATGTACAAACTTAGCTGTCATTAGCCAAACACACACACCCCCATCCCATAGACGAAGGAAATGCAACTCTAGTTTAGGGCCCAAATTTTATGGGCTTGGGTCGGGCCGGGTTGGACTTTAAAGAGGAGAGAGAAAAATCTGGAGTCGGGCCGAACCGGACATTTTTAGAAAATTCAAAGCCCAAGCCCATCTCATGAGTCGGGCTTGAAAAAGCCCATCGGGCCGGGCCGGGCCAAAATGGGCCTAAAAATAATAAGTGTAAAAAAAAAAAAAATTTATAAAGATGGTATGAATAAATATGCAAATGTTTGGTGATGTGTTAAAGAAAAGTATGATTATATTTGGTGGTATGATTATGTTTGGTGATATGATATGTTGTTTGTTTTATTATATACATATATAATAGTTGTATTAATAAATGACACAAATTAATGTGCTAATCATCCAATTCTAAATTAAAATGAGTAGAATTCAATGGAAACAAACACAATTTTTATAACAAGTAACACAAAAAAAAAATTAAAGAGGAGAATTTGTCATTCAAGTGATATAATCCTAATCCTAAACCTTTATTTATACATAATTATATATGTATGCGGGCCTAACGGGCCGAGTTTTTGTGGGCGGGCCGGGCCGGGCTTTCATGAGCTTAATCGGGCCGGGTCTATAGATAGGGCCCTCTCAAAGCCCATATCGGGCCGGGCCGGACTTTTATTTAATGGGCCGGGCGGGCCCCTAATGCCCATGAGCCCGTGGGCCAAATGATGAGCCCTACTCTAGTTATTAGAAAAATCAAATAAAATAATTTCAACACATGGTCGTACAAGTTGCTCTTCTTAAATTCGTTTACTTGTAATGGTATTTCTTTATTTCGACCAAATATTCAAAGACTTTCAATGGAATATATTATATTTGAGCATGTTGCTGCTCTTCTCAAGTCTTGCAACTCACATGCACCTCTCAGTCTTCTGGTTCTGGTTTTTATTCTAAAAAAATATGTAAGAAATTAGTCTTCGTCTTTTTTTATTTAAAAAATTAAGAAAAAGAAGAGTCTTCTCTTCTCTTTTCATTAAAAACAACAAAAGAAAAAAAAAAGAGGAAGTCTTTCTCTTCTTGGTTGCTATTACAATGGTGGCTTACTATATATATAAGTCTCTCTCACTTGCCTCTTCCACACTGCCTAAACAAACTTCCTTTGCATAAGTTTTTCTCACAGAGTGCACCTTCTCCTCACCTCTCTCTCTCTCTCTCTCTCTCTCTCTCTCTCACACACACACACACACACACACAGAGTAAACATTCACACTCACTATTTCATACAGTGGAGAGCAGGTGCCATATACCCATGCAAAAAGATTGTAGTGTTTGCCTTTTTGTTTTTTCTTGAGGTAGGCATCTTCCAAAGGTTTGTACAGTCAATACGTTTATTAGTAATGCCATGCATATTCATTTGTTCTTGATGCATATATGTTTTCATTGCTATTATTTTGGGCTAATATGCAATTTCGTTTTGCAAGAGAAGAGGGAACTAATTTTTTTGGACAAAGAAGAGGGAACTAATTTAATTAGTTGTGAAGACTGCAGATTTTGCTTTCAAAAGCAGAACACCCTCCCTCGCTTCCTTTACGTCGACTGAAGATTATCCTCACTCCCCTCCTCAATCATGGGTTTGGGAGCACTCATTCACTTTGTGAGAGAGTGCATCCATAAGTACCTCTACTTTTCCAAGGCTACAATATGCATCCAGGGTATTTATCTCAGAGATACTTTAAATTTAAAATGAAATGATATATTTTAAACAGTGTGATTCAAACTAATTTCTATTCAATTTTCTTCTTATTTCTACACACACACACATATATATATATGTAGGTTTGGTTTTCGCCCATAGCTTCGTCAACCATACAATAATGTCTATCTTGATAACGTGCCTCGAAAGAAATTGATCTCATCCACATTTTCAAATAGCTGCCGTAGTTACCAATGTGCAAGAAGGGGTAGCAGACATATTGGTGATTTTCCTAGCTCATTTCTCACACGCATTCGATTGTGGTCTCAAAATAATTTCCACCACAAATGCTGACTATATTCTTGTAAGTACATGTTTTACCCACAAATCAATTATTTTTTACAAAGCCATATTCTAAATTATTCTAATATTCGGGGAGGGGGGGGGATCGAACTCGAAGTGCAAGGGGCGAGCACAGTGCCTTAACCAACTGGCCTAATCCACTCTGCTACCCTTATGTCCTTATTGTGAAGAGAATTATGTAACATCCCGGTCCTAAAAATAAGTAAAATAATTAAATTAAGAGGAAATAAATTGGAGTAAACAATAAAATAAAATGATTTGAATTAATTAAGGTTTTTGAAAATTTAAAATATTATTTAATATAAAAAGGGTCAAAAAGGTCATTTTAAGTTCGGGACGGAATTTGGGAATTTCGATTGTACCGGTGCGTAGAGCACGTCGAAACGAGTCCGTAGACACGTAGTGGGCTCAGATCGGAGTTATAACGAGGAAAGTACGATCTAAATACTTCGAGGGGCAAAGTCGTAATTGAGAAAAAATCAGATTTTTAAAATCTGATTCTCCTTCCTCTCTCTTCTTCCTCGCGCAAAACCCCCCTTCCCGTTACTGTTCATTCGAACCAGCCCAGCCACCACCCGCCTCCACCAAACCACACCGGAGCGGCCAGAGACCTGACCGGCGTCGCACCCACAGCCGCTCCGACCTTCCTCCTGCCGCCGCCGACGCCACAGCCACCGGAAACAGCCCGGAATTGGCTGGTTTTTTCTCCGAATTTCAAAGGCCTCGTTCTCCCTCCTCCGACCACCAAATCGGACGTTTTAGGTATGGTTTTTCGACTGATTTTCATGCTCTAGCTGCCTATGGGATAGGAGTCTAGAAATTTTGAGAGTTTACAGTTCGATTTTTGAATTTAAGTTTGGCCGGACTTCGGGTTGAATTTCCGGCCACTTCCGGCCATTTTCTGGCTTTCACCCAAGAACAAAAGTGACTCCAAATTAGGTGTATTAGCTAGGGTAGGAGTTTGGAGTCAAGATGTTAAGTTTTTCCGGTGAGTGGTTATCGCTTTGGACACCCACGTGCTGCCGGCGCGTGTGGCGGGGCACTGTAGCAGGGAGACATTTTTATCCTAAAATGATCTCCTGGTTGTCACGAGCGCGTAGAATTTTACGGATCTCAATTCGGATAACGTTTGAACCTCGAACGGATTTTACATATTGTGTGATTTCCGGGTTCGATATGTTAGAACCGTTGGATCGCTTTCCATTTAATATATGTTGATTTAGGTATTCCTAGGATCGTGTAGGAATTTGCGGATCGGGAATCGGAGTCCGGATGTTCCGATTTAAATTGTTAAAGTTTGTGTTTTACAATAATTGTCACAATCGTGCGATTGTGAGCGATCCGACCGTCCGATTTGAACCAAACTTGTAGGACATATATCCTAGACCTTGTGGAACCTATAGGAACTTTCGGTTCGTAAAACGGAGGTCGTGGGGCCCGCGGGCCCGGTTGACCAAATTTGGAAAGTTTGACTCTCGGTTGACCGTGAGTCTTCCAGAGGTAGTTTCACACTTCGAAAAGTGTTAGGATGACCTTGTAAACGAGTTTTAATTGTTATTTGAGTTATTTGGATTATATTGGGAGTATGAGCTTGTTTATAATATCTTATGGGATTCTTGGATATTATTTGATAATTGAAATTATGAAATGAATAATTATGGGATACTTGATTTGTAGAGTTGTGAAAGTGAGTCTTGGGACTCGGTTATGATTATTAGGAAGAGAATGGGCATTGCTTTCAAATAAATGACATGGTTTTAAGATGGAAATGTTATGCATATGAATTAAATGCTTTATTGAAATGCACTTTATATTTAATAGTCGAAATTATTATTTTGTAGAGTATTTGTAATATATTTGTGGATTTGATATATTATAGTGTCATGGAGTTTATATATATAATATTTGAGAAAACACTATCTTAGTTACTTCCCCGGTTATGGGTTTTATGTTTGTGAGTCATTTGTCTACTATGAATATGTATTTTGTTTTGGGAAAATTGAACTAAGGATGAGAATATTATTTATATAATATTTATATAAGGATTACGAACTCCACCATCATACGTACCTCCCCCTTGGATGATGATATTTGGAAACAGTGGATATGGACACTGGGATACATGGAAATGGATATATGGATATGTTTTGGATATACTATTCACACACGTGCCGGGTTTCGGGCGTGTGGGCTTATTTGGTCATGGATCCTGGAATTGTGGGATGTCGGAAAAATTGTGGATATGGTATGGATATGACGGAACCCGGGGCATACCTTAACGGGGTGTCGCTGTAGACCCTTGATTGGGTAGTCTGCGCGTGAGGACAGTTCAGGCGTACGGTTCTTGATTCTTCGTCCGTACGTGCTGGGTTAGAGTGTCAGCCCCCAGTTGGACGACTCATCCCTAGCCACATGGACGTTTGAGGGCCGGATAAGTGTGAGCTAGTCAACAATCCCCTGTTGGATTGTTTCCCCCCAGTACATGATGTGCAACATCACATGTACCTCCCCTTGGATCCTGATACATGGAAATTATGGATATGGTCTGGATATGACGGAATCCGGGGCATACCTTAACGGGTGTCGCTGTAGACCCTTGATTGGGTAGTCTGCGCGCGTATGACTCGTTTCAGACGTACGGGTCTTGATTCTTCGTCCGTACAGGCTGGTTGAGTTCAGTCCCCCAGTTGGACGGCTCGTCCCTAGCCACATGGACTTTTGAGGGCCGGATAAGTGTGAGCTAGTCAACAATCCCCGGTTGGATTGTTTCCCCCTGGTACATGATGATGGTGAGAGGTGGGTGTATGTGGATGTATTTATGTATATATATAAATATATAATTATTCTTTTCTTGTTATACATATTACATATATGTATATGTGGTTTTAATTCTGGTTTGAGATTTGTGAGCCTGGTACATGTATGAACGTATAAGCCCTGGATTTGGGAGTGTTGTTTGGCGCCATACGCCTTGGATAGGGTATGGTTGCGGGATTGAACTGTAAAAAGGGGAATAATTGGATGATGTGTTTAATGTACATACGCCTTGAATAGGGTATGGGTACGAAATTGAACTGTTACAAAGGAAGAATTCGAGAATGTGCTCATTGTGTTTTTGTTGGAATTGGGATTGTGTTAGATCTGAAATGTATAGATGGTTCTGTCATAAATAATTGTTTATTTTCGGAGTTGTGACCGTTGAGATAAGAACTACGTGTGGCTTGATCCCTTGTCCAAGGGTACGTAGGCAGCCTGGGGTCTCATCAGGCGCAGCCGCGAAATATTATTGTGTTTAAAAGGTCTAATTGAATTCTGTGTATGTGATTGCATTTCGGATGTGGTTTTCGATGTGATTGTTGGATTTGAATTAGGTTTGATGTTTTCGGTGGTATTCATAAAGTTGTTTGAGATCTTTAATTGTATTGTTTATGAAGTATCCAACTTAAGAACTTTGTTGGTTCGTTTTGGAATTATCTGAAGGCCAGAGGCCTACTATGTGATTGCATGTTGCTAATTTGTGCATGCTGCCAGTTGGTGTTTTAAAATTTGTTTTATGCAGGTTGAAATTTGGGAAATGTTCAATTTACAGGGGAGACTATGCCGAAATTTCGGTAGGAACTCTCGTGCCCTTAATCCTTTTTGGGAAAAGAGGATATAGTTTCAATGAGTAGGCCTGACATCGGGTGATGTCGGGAATTCCACAGGATTCGTCTCGGATTTCGAGAAATTGGGGGCGGGTCCTGTCAATTAAGATTTAATTAATTGTTCAAGACTTGTTGACAACTATTACTAGAACATATCAAGGAGTTCATATTTTGTTATCTATATGCTTGTTTTGATTGCTATTCTTGTGAATTATACAGGGGCTATCTCTGTTATGGCTTCCTAATGAATATAAGAGCGAGGACGACGCAACATTGGCCAGGATATTCTATGGAGCTGTGGTACTATTAACATTAGGCGAATCTGGGCGATCCGCTGCTTTGAAAGAATTTCTTAACAAGCAATGTTTAAGCAAACACGAAGAAACAGGACGCACAGATGACAAACGACCGGAAGGATGGGAAGAAGCTAGCGAAAAGAAAGAAATAACAGCAGAAAAGCATACAGAAGCTGGTGGTGATCAACAGGTGATGAAAGAAACGGCAGAAAGGGATATAGAGGACTTCTGGGGTGTTCCATGGTTTTTAGGTGCAGTGGTACCTCTTTTCCTTTTAAAAACAACTTGGACTCAGATCTTCATGATTTCAACAATTGCAATGGCAGTTTCTTATTTATTGTTCTGGTTTGGATACAACGATTATTTGAAAAACAATAAAGAAGCACAAACAGGGGAGCATCCCCAAGTCACGGAAAGAGAGAACCTTTGGACACTGAACAAAAAGGTGAGGAAGAAAAAACGTTTGCGCAAAGAAATTGTAGCTTCATGGTTAGCCTTCTTTGTATACAGTATGGTACAGGCAGCGGGGAGCACCTTCTTTTTCGAACAAATGAGTAACTTGATAAATCCCATCCCCAATTATGACCCTGCAGTTTATTTCAGTGTGCTTAGTTCCTTTTCGAAGTACATAATCTCATTTCTCTTCCCCAAAGTAATTCCAAAGCGAACGCGGGTGAGAATTGGCTGTGGAATGGCTTCTACTGTGTTATGTTGCGTTGCTGCTTGGGTGGTTGAGATCCACAGGATGAGGAAAGTTATGAGGGCAGGGCTTGAAGATGACACTTTTGATATTTCTATGAGCATATTTTGGTTGGTTCCACAGTTCTTCCTGTTAGGACTTATGGAAGGGTTAGCCGTAGATGGATTGATTGATCTGTTGGCTGATAGAGTGGACGAGAAGGATAAAGAAATGGCTAAGTATTATGGATCCCACACCAGCGACTTAGTCGTGGGAACTGGAAAGTTATTAACCGCTCTTATTATCTTCGCATTTAGGAAAAGATGGTTCAATGACAGCATAAATCGGAGTCATCTGGACAAGTATTACAGACTGCTAACGTTTCTAAGTCTCGGTAGCTTCGTCTACTACTTGTGTGTTGGCTTTTACTTTTATAGCAAGGATGACACACAAAACTCTGCCATTGAAGAACATGAACAAGGCCATAATGGAAGTGGAAATATGGAAATGCGACTGTTTAGAACTCCTAACTCGAGTTAGCAATGAGTTTGTAAACAGATTCATATATGTTTAAATTGCATATGTATGTTTGTATGTTTTTGGGGTCTTGACCAAGAGGAGGAAACAACACCGCTCTGTTGTCTGATGTTCAGTATGTAAAATTTATATCCTCAATATTTATATATGCTTAAAAGACATGTCTTCAACCTCTGAGTCTTCAACATCTTATGTTTATCAATTGATAAAAGTTCCAAATGTGACAAACATTTTCTATTCTTATGAAAATGGGTACATTCACTAAAATGGGGACGTTAACGTTATGAAAATGGGTACGTTCACTAAAACAAAAAAATATATTGTTTTGTTTTGTTTAACTCTAGATCTGAGCATTTTTGCCCAGACTTAGCATTGCAATTTCCGTTTATGCATTGCAGTTTCCGTTTATGCATTACAAGACATGTCTTCAACCTCTGAGTCTTCAACATCTTATGTTTATCAATTGATAAAAGTTCCAAATGTGACAAACATTTTCTATTCTTATGAAAATGGGTACGTTCACTAAAATGGGACGTTAACGTTATGAAAATGGGTACGTTCACTAAAACAAAAAAATATATTGTTTTGTTTTGTTTAACTCTAGAGATGAGCATTTTTGCCCAGACTTAAGCATTGCAATTTCCGTTTATGCATTGCAGTTTCCGTTTATGCATTACAAGACATGTCTTCAACCTCTGAGTCTTCAACATCTTATGTTTATCAATTGATAAAAGTTCCAAATGTGACAAACATTTTCTATTCTTATGAAAATGGGTACGTTCACTAAAATGGGGACGTTAACGTTATGAAAATGGGTACGTTCACTAAAACAAAAAAATATATTGTTTTGTTTTGTTTAACTCTAGAGCTGAGCATTTTTGCCCAGACTTAAGCATTGCAATTTCCGTTTATGCATTGCAGTTTTCCGTTTATGCATTACAGTTTCCGCTTTTACTTTTTATAAGTTGATTTTCCAACTCTTTGATGTAATTTTTATTTGTTACTTTGGCTTTTTTTTTTTTAATATCAAATTTGAGTTTGAGGTGCTATTTGGTTAGAGATTTATAGTAAAGGACTTGGCATATAACATTAAAGATGAAGACAATTTGTAGTGGTAGCAACTGACCTCGTTCTTGTGGCTCTGCCATTGTCTAGTATTGTTTTTTTTGTTACACTAGAAGAGAAACAAGCAGTTGATTGATCTAACTTAACCGTAACTCATATTCATTCCACCATATCGTCACTTGGATTAAGCCTAGTTTTTTTTTCTTTCCATTATTAAGCATGTCCATGCACTTTTACCCAGTAAAATTTCATGTGTGGTACTTTCACTCTGGAGTTAGGAAAAACAAAAGTGAAATTGGAGCGTTTTGTACTGAGAGTTGGAAAATAAATGCCGAGAGTAAAGTAGTAGTAAAATTAACATAATTATAGCTAGGCATGGTGCATTTAAACGGGTCAGTGTTTGGCCATATAATTGCAAAGTCTGTGTGATTTTGACTACTTCAATCAAACTCCATTCCGTCGAGGGAAGGGAAGAGAGTACACTATAGGCTAGAGAGAGAATTCTTTAGTTAGTGTCTCAACCAAGCAGAATATTTGGTCTTGAGAGTTTTTGTAAGACACAGAACGTTGGCATGACGAAGACACCTGAACATATATATATATATATATATATATATATATATATATATATTGATCCTGTAGATGGCGGATGTGGACATGTGCATAGTGTACTTCCTTAGAAGGAGTGGCATTATGTGTAATTTTGATATTTTATAATGATATTATTGTAAAATTATGTACTACTTCTGGTCTTTGGTCTTATGCTAATTAGATGAAATTGTATTTCTATCTTCCAAATTAATAAATTATATTGTGTTTTAAAACTAAAGCTCCCTTATTTATATAAGTTTACTACAATATTATTTATTAAAAAACAAATCTTCTCGACTTCTTGACTGACTAGGTAGAACACTGGGCAATAACAGATTTCTAGTTTGAATAGAACTGTATTTGGACAGAGTCGAAATTTAGTGGGGGTACATATACGTTTAAAGCAGTGGCCCATGTTGTAATTCTTAAGGACACTAATCCTAAAACAAGAATCTAGGACGGGGATGGAATTATTGATGGGTTGTAATACGGTGTGTGTTATTGCATTTTATGTGCTATATTGTTTGTTTACTGTGACATTTATCATTTTGGAAAGGAATGAAATTTTCTTAAAAGAAGAGAGTTTACTGAGCTCCCCTACCCAATGAGATCGTTGTTTAGAGGCGGGGATGGAAAACCTGACCCAATTGCCTCTCTTTTCGCTCCATTATGACACTTCTTGAAGGAGATGTAATACTAACAGGTAGACGGTTTATCAGGGGTGGGCATCAAGAACGGAAGACCGGAACATCGAACTGGATCGGATGAAAAAAAATGGGAAAAAAAACCAGTTGATTAAAAAAGTCTCTACTTGTTTTGATGAAATATGTTCCAAGTGGATGAAGATGCTTAGAATGGTTTATGTGGTGTTTGGTTGCTGGTTGGTGATGGCTGCTTCTGTATTGTCTCATTTCTCAAATTAATTGTTGTACTCTTTGTTTGGTGAATGAATTTAATGGTCTGGATGAAGTAGGTGTGTGGGGTAGTTCTCACAGATAAATTTTTAAGAAACATAGAGAAGAAAACAATTTCTGTCCTGTGAAAAAAATCTCATCAGGTCCCCATTCCACAACCCAATAAGCATGGACAATTTCCAGCGCCAAATACTGGGATAATTTGACCTGTTAAATCAGTGGGGGTCTTCACTTTTAGTTTTGTTTTTCTTCAGTGGTTGATTATTTTTGTTCTCAATTTTGGGTTTATGGGTTTTGCATCTAGTAATTTGTCAGTTTGACCTGTTGGAATATTTAGATGAATATTGGAGCATATTTTCGAAATTTTTAGCAATTTGTCAGTTTTTGTTATTGTTCATTGTTAGTGTTAGTGTGTTCATCTGCCATCTTATTTTGTAATCAAATTTGAGTACTTTTATCTAATTTCTTTACCTGTTGTTTATTGTTTAAAGTTAATTGGGAAATTTTTATTGAGTTTAGGGTGTTTAATTCTGAGTTCAAAGTTTAATACTTCATGTGTATTAATATGGCTGAATTGTGACTGAAATATATATAGGAGCAAGAGCAGGAAAAGTTTTCATATATGAATATGTACCAAATGGTTCTCAACCTATGGTCTATGTATAATTCTGATGGAGTTCAAATTTTCGGTCCCTTTACAGGTCCTATATATCTTGGTGGCCCATGGCAGTGGCAATCCCTATTACTGCTAAAGCCTTTCATACCATTGTGGTATGTGTTCTTCTTAGTTATCTTGGAGCATCAATTACAGAATTAGTTGATCTGATCTGGTACAACGTTTTACCCTTTTACTAAAACTCTCCCTTGAATTATTGACAGTGTCGTTGATTTCATTAAGCTTTATGGAGTTAGTTAAACCTATGCTGTTGGTTTACTGCATATTTCTCTTATAAATATTCAGGAATCCACTAGCTAGCTACTGATTTGGCTTAAGTTTCAGTTTTGCTGCTGCATTTGTTCTTTTATGAAAAAAAAAAAAAATTGAAATGGTGAAGCAAATATTATGAAGGCTTACTACTGCTGCATTTGTTATGTCTTGTGAAATTGTGGTGTTTGCAGATGCAAGCTTTAACTGGGTTGTCGATTTATTCATGTCTTGTGTAAATTGTTGGGCTTATCCATATTGTCTTACCTCTTTTTAAGATTTCTCATACTTACCTTGCCTAATGGTTTCTCATTTTTTTAACGCCATATTCATACGAACAACTTGTGGTGACCATTTAATGAGGCTAGGATTTAGATTGTCAACTGGCTAATGATCCTTTAAAGCATAATTTAGGCGGCAGCGAGCGACCTCCAAATTCACATGCATATGTGATGATTATGGGGCCGGAATTGTAGACATATTGAGCGGCTTGACATATTGGATGGTACTAGTGGTTGTTGTTGCAAAGTCTTTCTCTTCTTGGTTGCTATTACAATGGTGGCTTACTATGTATATAAGTCTCTCTCACTCGCCTCTTGTTGGAAAATTGGCTCGCATAAAGGATACAAAGTTTCGGACTCGCGACCGGTCGCCTGCTATCTGCGACCGGCCATTTCGAGGCAGAGTCGAAGCCTGGAGCAATATCGACTAGCGACCGGTCGCGGCTATCCGCGACCGTCGTTTTCCGGGGAGAGTCGAAGTCTGGAGCTAAGTTGACTCGCGACCGGTCACCAGCTATTTGCGACCGGTCGGTTCGAGGCAGAGTCGAAGTCCTGGAGCGAAACCTTCTTGCGACCGGTCGCAGAGCTACCAGCGACCAGTCGTCCAGCACGTGCTGTTTCGGAGTCGTCAAGTTTTGAACTCTAATTTCAAGGGCTATCGCCTCCTACCTACTTGCAAGGACTCTAGGGGTCATTTCTAAGTCAGAAGGACGTTAGAAATCAGTTGGGAGGTTTGAGGTAGCATTGAAAGACATTGGAAGACTTGTTTCAAGGTGTAGCTACCCTATGGTTCTATATAGGGTGGCTACACAAGTAACCATAAATACATAGTTTGTGGCTGGCCTAACCTGGGGTCTATGTCAGGTATTCAAGGGCAGAATGTGGGAGACAAAGCAAGGGTCTTCTCTCAAGTCTATAGGCTCATGTATTAAAGGAAAGTGTGTGCAAGTCTGAAATTGGTAAGAGAGTTAGAGAGAGTTGGAAGAAAAGTAGCTGGAACTAGTGAGTCAAGAAGAGGAGAGATTTCTCAAGTGTATCAAGGTGTTGAGCAAGGGTGTGAGAGAAACAGATTGTGAGGGTAGTGTTCTAAGGGGGTTTCCATTTGTAAACCAAAGTTGTAACCTATCTTCATAGTGAAATTTCTCAAGGGGATCACCAAAGAGGATGTATGCAAATTGCTGAACCTCTATAAACACTTGTGTCTTTTGTGCTTGATTATTTTCTGTGTGTGTGTGTAAGACTCATCCATCATTGAATCTTGTCCAAAGTCCATCGACAACAAGGTCTAAAGGGGAGTGAGTTGGTTCTAATTCACAACAAGTGGTATCAGAGCTGTGTTGGCAGCTGTGCTAGTTCTTCTTTTGGAGTGCTAGTGTGTTGAAGATGGAAAGTGACAAGGAAGTTGAGAGTGGTGGCAGTTCACAGCAGCTGAAGCAACCACAAGCAACAAGCATGAAGGTGGAGTTAAAGCCTTTCACACGAAGGATGAAGTCAGCCCTTACACAACAAAATCTCCATGTTGTGTTGGTTGGCAAGGAAAAGAAGCCAACTAGCATGACAGATGATGAATGGAGTGTTCTTGACGAGTTAGCTAGAGGAGCCATCGAAAACTACCTCTCCGATGAGGTGCTCATCAACGTGATGAAGGATACAACGAAGCAAACATGGGAAAAGCTCGAAGAGATGTTCGCAGGGAAGTCGCTGTCCAACAAACTCTTTCTCAAAGAGGAACTCCTAAATCTGAAAATGGAGGAGGGAGGTAATCTAAGGGAACATCTAAGTAGTTTCAATAGATGTGTTGCTGACTTGCAGAGAATGGAAGTTAATTATAGTATGGAGGATAAGGCTCTTATGTTGTTGACATCCTTACCTCCGTCCTATAAGCACTTCCGAACCACTCTTATGTTCGGGAAGGTTACTCCTGGATTTTGAGCCTGTGGTGCAAGACATCATGACACACCATAGGATGGCTCAACGTTTGGGAGAAAACTCTCAAGACGAAGGTCTAGTTGCAAAGACCGGAGAGAGAGGCCGTTCAAAGAAGCGTGAAGGCAAGAAAGGCAGCAGAGGAAGGTCCAAATCCAAGGCAAAAAAAGGTTGTTTCGAATGTGGGTCAAAGGCGCATTGGAAAAAAAATTGCCCCATATGGAAGGAGAAGAAGAACAAAGGGAAGAATGCAGCAAACACAGCTGAGGAAGTCACAGAAAGTGATGGTGAGCTTTTATGTGTTAATAGCAATGTTGAAACTAATGCATTTGCTAATTCTTCAAGGTGTTCCTCTTCCGATTGGATTTTGGATTCCGGATGCTCATATCATATGTGCTCAAACAAGAAGTGGTTTGATACATATGAGAAAGAAGAAGGTGGTGAAGTTATGATGGGGGATGGCTCAATTTGTGGAGTCAAAGGCATAGGTTCAATCAAGGTGAAGATGCATGATGGGGCTGTTAGGACGCTTGGGATGGTAAGATACATTCCAAAATTGCGTAAGAATCTCATTTCCCTTGGAACTCTTGATAAGAATGGTTATTCAATTAGAGCTAATGGAGGGAAACTCATAATCTCAAAAGGTTCACTTGTGGTTATGAAGGGGGAGGTTCAACCAAATTGTCTATATAGATTGTGTGGTACAACAATTACAGGTGGAGCAGCTGTATCCACAAGCAAGGACTCGGAGGATGAAACTCAGTTTTGGCATTTGAGGCTAGGGCACATGAGTGAGAGGGGCATGCTGGAACTACACAACAGAAAGTTGTTGAAAGGTGTTCAAAGTTGCAAGCTTGAGTTCTGCAAATCATGTACCATGGGAAAGCAATCAAAGGTAGCTTTCAAGCAACAAAACAAAGAGGAAGGAAGCACGGGTGTGCTAAATTATATTCACACGGATGTATGGGGGCCATCACCGGTTAAATCAAAAGGTGGAGCTCGTTACTTTGTGACTTTCTTGGATGATTTTTCCAGGAAGGTTTGGGTCTACTTCATGAAGGAGAAATCTGAGGTCTTCACTAAATTCAAAGAGTGGAAGGCGGAAGTGGAGAACCTAACCGGAAGAAAAATCAAAATTCTAAGGAGTGACAATGGTGGTGAATATAAAGACAGCAAGTTCCTTGAGTTTTGTAGAAATGAAGGCATCAAGAGGCACTTCACCGTGAAGAAGACGCCCCGACAAAATGGAGCTGCGGAAAGGATGAATAGAACTCTCATGGAGTGTGAGAGATGTATGAGGATTCATGCGGGATTGCCCGAATCATTTTGGGCAGAGTCGGTAACCACGCTGCCTATTTGGTTAATCGATCGCCTTCAAGAAATCTTGAGTTCAAATGTGCAGAGGAGGTATGGTCTAATAAGTCAATTGATTATACTAATCTTAAGGTGTTTGGATGCAGTGCATATGCACTTATTCCTAGTGATGACAGATCCAAGTTGAAGCCAAAGTCTCTTGAATGCATTTTCATCGGATTTGAGAGCGGTGTGAAGGGTTTCAAGCTATGGGATCCGGTGAACCACAAGAAGATACTAAGCAGGGATGTTGTGTTTGATGAGAAGACCATGCCTATGAACAAAGTCAAGAATTCAGAGGCAAAGGAGGATGTTGTTGAGAGGGAAACAACCATTGAAGTTCCACTCAAGAAGGTGTTTAGAGATACTTCCCAAGAACAGCCAACTGAAGACGTTCAGGAGGAGGTGAAGTCTGACATTGAGGAGGAAGATGCTGGGCAACAACAACAACAAACTCAAGAGGAAGAAGAGGCTCAAGAACAGGTGGAGCCATCATCTATAGCTAGGTCTAGGCCCAAGAGAACCATCAAACCACCTCAAAGGTTTGGATGGGACAAGGATGCAGTTCACTATGCTTTGAATGCTAGTGAAGAAGAACCAACCACGTTCCAAGAGGCTGTTGAGAACAAGGAACGAGAAAGTTGGATGGAAGCTATGATACAAGAGATGGAATCTCTACACCAAAACTCAGTTTGGGAGTTAGTTCCTAAACCCAAAGGTCGAAAGGTTATTGGCTGCAAATGGGTGTTTAGGAAGAAAGAAGATATGCATGGGAAGGGAGCCACCATATTCAAAGCTCGATTGGTGGCCAAAGGATACTTGCAAAATGAGGGAGTTGATTATGATGAAATTTTCTCTCCGACGGTGAAACATACTTCTATACGGCTACTACTCTCCTTAGTAGCTCAAGAGAACATGGAGGTGGAACAAATGGATGTGAAGACTGCTTTTCTCCATGGTGACTTGGAGGAAGACATCTACATGAGCCAACCTCAAGGGTTCATTGAAGCAAGCAAGGAAAATCTGGTTTGTAGGTTGAAGAAGTCTTTGTATGGGCTGAAGCAATCTCTAAGACAGTGGAACAAGTGCTTCAATTCTTTCATAATGAAGATTGGGTATAGAAGATGTGAATCAGATTGCTGCGTATACACTCATGCATTCAAGGATGGTAACTTCATCCTTTTGCTTCTTTATGTTGATGATATGCTAATTGCATGTAAAGACATGTCAAAAATCCAGGAATTGAAGACGTTGCTTGGAAGGGAGTTTGACATGAAGGATCTTGGTTCTGCACAAAAGATCCTAGGTATGGAGATAAGGAGAGACAGAAATGGAGGCAAGCTATGGCTATCACAAAGTAAGTACATTTCCAAAGTACTTGAAAAGTTCAATATGATGGATTGCAAGCCGGTGTCTACTCCTTTGGCGGAGCATTTTAAATTAAGTGCGCAGGATTGTCCTTCTACGGATGAGGAGAAGGAAGAGATGAGCAAAGTTCCATATGCAAGCTTGGTAGGGTGTCTAATGTATGCAATGGTGTGCACACGCCCCGACTTAGCCCAAGCCGTAAGTGTTGTGTCAAGATACATGGCAAATCCGGGCAAACAACATTGGACAGCAGCGAAGTGGATTCTCAGGTATTTGAAGGGCACTAAGAGGATTGGGATATTGTTTGAAAGACAACAAGGAAAAGCATGTGTGTCGGGTTATGTGGATTCTGATTATGCAGGAGATTTAGACAAGAGGAGATCCACCACAGGATATGTCTTTATTTGTGGTGGAGGACCGATTAGTTGGAGAGCAGTGTTACAAATCGGTTAGTGCCTTGTCTACTACAAAAGCGGAGTATATGGGGCTAACGGAAGCTTCAAAGGAAGCGGTGTGGCTGAAGAGATTGGCAAAGGATTTCGGGATTGCCCAAGACTTGGTGGTGATACAAAGTGATAGTCAAAGTGCTATACACTTAGTGAAGAATCAAGCATTCCACAGAAGATCAAAACACATTGATGTTCGGTACCACCGGATAAGAGATTGGGTGAACGATGAAGACATCATGGTAAGGAAGGTTCATACAAATGAGAACGCTTCAGATTGTCTAACGAAGCCAGTCACAACAGCAAACTTTAAGCATTGTTTGAACTTGCTCAATCTTGTTACATGCTAAAGATTCAGGTAGAGTTCTTGAGAGTTATCCGGACGACTCTCAAGGACATTACAGATGTCCTGGAAGGCAATGATGTTCACAAGAAGCTTCAGGCTCGCCAAGGTGGAGATTGTTGGAAAATTGGCTCGCATAAAGGATACAAAGTTTCGGACTCACGACCGGTCGCCTGCTATTGCGACCGGTCGTTTCGAGGCAGAGTCGAAGCCTGGAGCAATATCGACTAGCGACCGGTCGCGCAGCTGCTATCTGCGACCGGTCGTTTTCCGGAGAGTCGAAGTCTGGAGCTAAGTTGACTCGCGACCGGTCACCAGCTATTTGCGACCGGTCGTTTCGAGGCAGAGTCGAAGCCTGGAGCGAAACCTTCTTGCGACCGGTCGCAAGCTACCAGCGACCAAGTCGTCCAGCACGTGCTATTTCGGATTCCTCGAGTTTTGAACTCTAATTTCAAGGGCTATCGCCTCCTACCTACTTGCAAGGACTCTAGGGGTCATTTCTAAGTCAGAAGGACGTTAGAAATCAGTTGGGAGGTTTGAGGTAGCATTGAAAGACATTGGAAGACTTGTTTCAAGGTGTAGCTACCCTATGGTTCTATATAGGGTGGCTACACAAGTAACCATAAATACATAGCTTGTGGCTGGCCTAACCTGGGGTCTATGTCAGGTATTCAAGGGCAGAACGTGGGAGACAAAGCAAGGGTCTTCTCTCAAGTCTATAGGCTCATGTATTAAAGGAAAGTGTGTGCAAGTCTGAAATTGGTAAGAGAGTTAGAGAGAGTTGGAAGAAAAGTAGCTGGAACTAGTGAGTCAAGAAGAGGAGAGAATTCTCAAGTGTATCAAGGTGTTGAGCAAGGGTGTGAGAGAAACAGATTGTGAGGGTAGTGTTCTAAGGGGGTTTCCATTTTGTAAACCAAAGTTGTAACCTATCTTCATAGTGAAATTTCTCAAGGGGATCACCAAAGAGGATGTAGGCAAATTGCTGAACCTCTATAAACACTTGTGTCTTTTGTGCTTGATTATTTTCTCTGTGTGTGTGTGTAAGACTCATCCATCATTGAATCTTGTCCAAAGTCCATCGACAACAAGGTCTAAAGGGGAGTGAGTTGGTTCTAATTCACAACACCTCTTCCACACTGCCTAAACAAACTTCCTTTGCATAAGTTTTTCCCACAGAGTGCATCTTCTCCTCACCTCCTTCTCTCTCTCTCTCTCTCTCTCTCTCTCTCACACACACAAACACACAGAGTAAGCATTCACACTCACAGAGTGCATCTTCCTTTGCATTATATGTTTTCATTGCTATTATTTTTGGTTAATATGCATTTCGTTTTGCAAGAGAAGAGGGAACTAATTTAATTAGTTGTGAAGACTGCAGATTTTGCTTGCAAAAGCCGAACACCCTCCGTCACTTCCTTAACATCGACTGAAGATTATCCGCACTCCCCTCCTCGATAATGGGTTTGGGAGCACTCATTCACTTTGTGAGAGAGTGCATCCATAAGTACCTCTACTTTTCCAAGGCTACAATATGCATCCAGGGTATTTATCTCAGAGATCCTTTAAAATGAAAGTATAATGACATATTTTAAAGAGTGTGATTCAAACTAACTTCTAATCAATTTTCTTTCTATTTCTACACATATATATATAATGTAGGGTTGGTTTTGAGCCACAGCTTCGTCAACCACGCGATAATGTCTATTTTGATAACGTACCTCCAAAACAATTGGGTTCATGAACATTTTCAAATAGCTGCCGTAGTTACCAATGTGCAAGAAGGGTTAGCAGGCATATTGGTGATTGTCCTAGCTCATTTCTCACACGGATTCAAGGGTGCTCTCATAATAATTGCCACCACAAATGCTGCCTATATTCTTGTAAGTACATGTTTAACCCACAAGTCTTTTTTTTTTTTTTTTTTTACAAATCCATATTCTAAACTATTCTAATATACGGGGAGGGGATCGAACTTCGAGTGCAAGGGGTGAGCATAGTGCCTTAACCAACTGGCCTAATCCACTCTGCTACCCATATGTCCTTATTGTGAAGAGAATTAAGATTTAATTAATTGTTCAAGACTGGTTGACAACTATTACTAGAACATATATATCAAGGAGTTCATATTTTGATATCTATTGCTTGTTTTGATTGCTATTCTTGTGAATTATACAGGGGCTATCTCTGTTATGGCTTCCTAATGAATATAAGAGCGAGGACTACGCAGCAATGGCCAGGATATTCTATGGAGCTGTGGTACTATTAACATTAGGCGAATCTGGGCGATCCGCTGCTTTGAAAGAATTTCTTAACAAGCAATGTTTAAGCAAACATGAAGAAACAGGACGCACAGATGACAGACCGGAAGGATGGGAAGAAGCTAGCGAACAGAAAGAAATAACAGCAGAAAAGCATACAGAAGCTGGTGGTGATCAACAGGTGACGAAAGAAACGGCAGAAAGGGATAAAAAGGACTTCTGGGGTGTTCCATGGTTTTTAGGTGCAGTGGTACCTCTTTTCCTTTTCGAAACAACTTGGACTCAGATCTTCATGATTTCAACAATTGCAATGGCAGTTTCTTATTTATTGTTCTGGTTTGGCTTCAACGATTATTTGAAAAACAATAAAGAATCACAAGCAGGGGAGCATCCCCAAGTCACGGAAAGAGAGAACCTTTGTACACTGAACAAAAAGGTGAGGAAGAAAAAACGTTTGCGGAAAGAAATTGTAGCTTCATGGTTAGCCTTCTTTGTATACAGTATGGTACAGGCAGCGGGGAGCACCTTCTTTTTTGAACAAATAAGTAACTTGGAAAATCCCATCCCCAATTATGACCCTGCAGTTTATTTCAATGTGCTCAGCTCCTTTTCGAAGTACATAATCTCATTTCTCTTCCCCAAAGTAATTCCAAAGCGAACGCGGGTGAGAATTGGCTGTGGAATGGCTTCTACTATGTTATGTTGCGTTGCTGCTTGGGTGGTTGAGATCCACAGGATAAGGAAAGTTACGAGGGCAGGGCTTGAAGATGACACTTTAGAAGTACTATTTCTATGAGCATGTTTTGGTTGGTTCCACAGTTCTTCCTGTTAGGACTTATGGAAGGGTCAGAGATGTGGGATGCATAATAGTACCTCGCCCTTAGCCTATCATTATTAGCAATTCGATCAGCAAGGAACTCAGTCAATCCATTTAGGGCTAGCCCTTCCATCAGTCCCAACTGGACGAATTGTGGAATTAACCACCAAGTGCTCATAGCAAAAGTCGTACGCTTGTCACCTTCAATTCTCTGATTGGTAACTGTAACTGGTGACTTCAACCTCTTTCCCTCAACCAACCAAGCAGCAACACAACATAGCATAGAACAAGCCAATCCGCAGCCAATTCTCACCGGTGTAGCCTTTCTCCACTGCTTTGGAATCAGTAAGTCGTAGATAAATGAGACTAAAAAACTCGAGAATCTGCTAACTAGTGTAAAAAATACAGCCACGTCCATCACTGACCCAATGCCACTCTTTGTATCCAAACTACTCATTTTTTCAAAAAAGAGGGTGCTCCCTGTTGCCTCCACCAAACTGTATGCGAAGAAGGCAGACCACATAGCTATCACTTCTATGAAAAACCCCTTTTCCTCCTTCAGTTCTATGAGTGGCCAAAACTTTTTCCTTTGCGCTTCTTCTGGTGGACTCGAGCTCGAAGAGAATCAGGTCACTCTTGTGACTATGCAAATCTCTCCTCCTCTTTCTTCTTCTTCTTCTTCTTCTTCTTGTTCTTCTACTGGATAGACAAGGGATAATTTTTTAAGATAGCACAAACGAGATTTCCAAGTTGATTTGTGAATTCCACTACTTAAGAAGTAACAGGAGTAGCCAAGCAAGAACAGCAAATAAGAGACTCCCACTAAAATTGTTGAAACCATTAACGTACTTGTCCAGGTCGGAGTTGGAAGGAAAACAGCTAGCAATGCACCTAAAAACCAAGGATGGTGCCACAAAGCTTCTTTACGAGTTTCCAGTCGTTTTAAATAATTTTTATCTGTGGAAGGTCTTTCTTTATCTTCACTGAAATATTGATTCTCAAGAAATTCCTTCAAGGTAGCCGATCGACCAGCTTCTCCTAATACTATCAGTACCACTGCTCCATAGTATACCTTAGCGACAGTTTGTGAGCTCACAAACTCAGAACAAATCCACAATAGAAGCAGTCCCTGCATATATGCATGCAACTAATTAAAATATAAAAGTTATTTATTTATTTGCAAAGGTACAAATATATGGATGCGAGATTGAATTGTAATGGTACTCACACTAAGCTTAATTTTAAGTTTTAATGCAACAAGACTTATAAGAAAATAAGCGGCATTTGTGGAGACAATCATTTTAAAACGAGTCATGTGCGTGTCTAATATATGAGCAAGAACAATCACCAAGATGTCTGATACGCCTTCCTGGACATTTGTAACTAGAGCAGCCATTGCAAAATTGCTAGTACTCCAATTATCAGCGAGGAACGTTATTAAGATAGACACTAACGCATTGTTTACGTAGCTGTGGCTGAATACCAGACCTATATATAATTTCATATCACAAAGCAACAGAAGAAGTCAGAAACATACAGTCGTTGGTTTCCATTCCAAAACCTTCTCGAATGAAGTAACGCTAGATAAACTCAAAATTCAGTGAATTCGACAGCAATGAATCACCTCGGATGGGTGTAGTAGCCTTGGAAAAGTAGAAGTGGTTTCCAAGCCACTTTCTCACTGAATCAATGCATTGGCAGGGAAGGATGTTGCAACGACCCCAGATAAGCCCTACGCGAATCATACTTTGAAGCCTCACTATTGAGTCCGCTCTGTAAAATCCTCTCATGGCAGGCAAAACCTGCAATCATAGCTTCCAAAATGCATTAATTATATAAATTAGCTAGTGAATGCATAGGTTAAGATACTTGCGTGGATAATTTGGTTGGTTAAAAATACTGAAAATTTTGGCCAAGAAAAATAAATCAAATCGACAATCTAGTAAGTACATGCACGCACAGTGTCTGGTATAACCAATGTCTAAAAAATCGAAATTATCGCCGATATTTCGGCGATAATTTCGTTTTTTTCACCTGCCGACAATCCGGGAACAAACCAAACAATTTCGTAGAATATCGATATTGTCACCGATATATGAGCTCGATATTATCAAGCAACTTCAACACAAAACCGTATAAATATCTCGATATTATTGAGAATATCGACGCGATATGTTGACCCGAAAAAACTTGAAAAATGCTGAAGGCGCGGAGAAGGCGTGAGGAGGCGTTGCAAGGCGTTGAAAGGCGGAGCAAGGTGCGCCTGATCTGGACACTCTGAAGCGGAAGAAATTTTGCGACTCTGAAATTTTGGTGCGGCTCTGCGAAGAAGACGACTTCGCGAGGAGGAAGACGACTCAACTTTTTTTTTTTTTAGGTTTATTGTAATGAAACGACGTCGTTTCAATTGAAGTGTTTTAAAAAAAACTTAAAGTGAAACGACGTTGTTTCACTTGGAGGGTTTTTAAAAAATAAAAACACGCTTTGTTGTTTTTTTTTTCCTTCCCTTTATTGTAATAAACCTAAGGCAATAATTAATATCTTCTTGCCTATTCTATATTAATATATTAGCTTTTCTACTTACCCTTTTTGAGCATTCATATTAGCTTTTCTACGTTCAATAATTAATAACTTTTTTTTTCCTTCCCTTAGCTTTTCTACTTACCCTTTTTTTTTTCTTCCTAAATTAATATATTAACACATGGAATTATATATATATTGTATAGTACAACCCTAATTTCTAACATTATTAGATAATCTTCATCAATTTCAAGAATTCTCTTCATCTTTCGACTGCAAGTAAGTTATTTTATTTCTCTCTCTAATTCTTCGCAGCTGTAATTTGAAGTTCCATATAATTTTTTTTCAATTTTTTTAAAAATATATTAGTTATCTTATTCGTTTATGTGATATAGTAGAAATTCGACGTACATATATCATACTTGTACTTATATTTAAAAGATTGATATGGTTCAATAAGAATTAGTTGTACAATTTAATTGTATTGTATTATTCATGAATTTTTTTTGCAAGAAACAAATTGTTTTGAATTCTTTTGACCATATATGTTACCATGCATTGTATAAAGTGTAAAATATTATACTAATTCATTATTTATAAATGATTATGGTGTATTTAATCTTCTTTCATTAATTACTACATATTTTCTACACTCACAGTGTTTGCCAGCTCGCTATATAATCAACTTAAATAAGTTATATCCATCATGCAATGCATTTCCTTCCAATTTTTTTTATGATAAACTAATAGATAATTGACTAAATAAACATCCTGCAAAGTTTCAATAAAAATTTCCAAATTTTTCTTACAATTTCCGTGGTTTTTATTCAATTTTTATCGATATTGATAATATCCCGATATTTCCATCGAAATTTCCGTGTTTTTGGCCTACCGATATTTTCGATATTATCAGATATTTTAGACCTTGGGTATAACATGCAATAAAAATTAGGATTTGGTCCTTGATCTTTTAGTTTACACATCAGTATATGGTCACTCTTGCCTCATTCACTCAACGTCTTAGCTAAAACACAACATATGCAGCCATAACATAAAAATATGACAATATGTATTTCTAATAGTTACTCAATTTGAAATTTGAATTCACATACATATATTTTGTAACCTAACTACTAGAAACAATAATTATTGTTAAAACATATGATCAATTTACATCTAGTCTTTTTATTTTTAATTTTTGACAGGAAACTCTACATCTAGTTTAATCACACTCATCTTTAATATTTCATTTTTACAGTAAAATATATAACGTATATATAATTGATTTATGAAATTATAATTATTCATTTTGACCCAAAATTCGGAATCAAACTGTACTCTAAACCTTAAGCGATGACCCAAAGTTGAGAAATTTAACTAAAAACCTTAAGCAATGAGAGATATCTTCTTCCTGACAAAGCTAAAGACTAAATTACTAAAGAAATATACACAATGTAGTTCAGATAAACATCGAAAACACAAACGAACATGCATTATTAATTCTTAAAGTACAATTATATATTTAATATTTATGTTCCGAGAGAAAGACTAGAGATGCCTACCTCCAAGATTTACCCGACTCTCTCCACTTCTGTGTATTGTCTGGAAGAGTGAGTACGTATGAACTGGATAGAGAGAAAAGGAGAGAAAGAGGATGAAGGTGAAGGTGAAGGTGAAGGTGTAGGGGAGTACGTATATATTGAGCCTCCTCAGTGTTTGTTTCCTCCTATTTTATACTAGTGGTGCTCTCCCCCCCGCTTTGGAGCGTTCAATGAATGAAGCAAGATTTCGACCAAAAAGGGGAGGAGAAGATGCAGGCAGTTTCCCCTCTCTTTGCCTTTTTAGTTTCGGAAAGCGTTTGGAATGGTATGTTATATTATTATATTTGCGTCGCCAGAAAAATGGCACAAAGCCACTGTTGCTGCTCATCGCCATTGATTGACACCAAAGGGACGTGCAATGGCTGAACAACAAACAAGTTTTACCAATGTTGTAGTTGACCTGTGGCTTATATGGAGTTGGGCCCCATTTGTTTTTTTCCAACGGACGAAGAGCATGATTAAAACATTTGCAAAGACCCTTGTCTTCTGTTTCCTTTCCTTTTAGAAAGGTAGTCTTCCTCTTCTTTTTCCTTTCCTTCAAAAGAAACAAAAAAGAGTGTGTTCTTATTCGTTGCTAATGCAATTTGCAAAGGCGGCTTCCCTTTCTCTCCCTTCCCTTTGCTAACAGAGGTTGAGGATATAGAATAAAGGAGAAGTTTCATGAGAATTTTGAGAGAAAGTAGAGAAACCAAATCTGAATTTTCTATATTTCTTATTTCTGAATGATTCGTTTTACACAGTAAAGTTACACTTATAGCAAACAGTCTAACTAATCTACCAAACTTAAAAACTAATCACGTGAGTCTTTTTAACAACCTAACAATAATGCCAGGTCAGCTTAACCATTAGCCAAACACCCTCCCTCAATCTCAGCTGGGTTAGCTAGTCTGAGATTGCTACAATGTCTTGCAAAGAGAGGACCATGTAATCCTTTGGTGAATACATCTGCGACTTGTTCATTAGTAGGTATGTACTGCACATTAAGATCTTTTCGCTGAACACGCTCCCTTACAAAATGAAAATCAATGTCCAGGTGCTTGATCCTTGAATGCATTACAGGATTTGAACTTAAAGCCAAGGCAGAGAGATTGTCACAATGCATTAAAGGAGGCTCTGGCAAGAACTCATGTAAATCTGCTAACACCTGTCGAATCCAGCCAATGTCTGCAGCAGTATTCGCTAAAGCACGATACTCTGCTTCTGTAGAACTCCTAGCAACTGTTCCCTGTTTCTTTGATTGCCATGAGACTGGATTATGACCAAGAAACACTATGAAACCTGTAGTTGATCTTCGAGTAGAAGGATCTCCAGCCCAATCGGCATCGCTATAAGCTGTTAGTTGCATTGGACCAGAACAAAATGTAATGCCATATTGAAGTGTGCCTTGAATATATCGTAAAATTCTTTTCACAAGATAGAAATGAGAGTCTGTAGGATTTGTCATGTATTGGCACACAGTGTTCACTGCATAGGCAATATCAGGCCTTGTGAATGTCAAATATTGTAAAGCGCCTACCAAGCTACGAAACAAAGTTGGATCCTTCAATGGTTCACCATCCGTTGTCAGAATTTGAGAATGAGGTTTGCAAGGTGTTGAGCATGCCTTGCAACTACTCATGCCTGCTTTAGCTAACAATTCCTTAGCATACTTATGCTGATTAACAAAGATAGTTCCTGTGGATGCATAAGAGATTTGCAGCCCTAGAAAGTAAGTAAGTAATCCCATATCTTTAAGTTCAAATACCGAAGCTAAGTCCTCAATAGTTTCTTGAACAAGAGATGTATTTGAGCCTGTCAAAATAATGTCATCTACATAGAGCAATAAAACAATGATATCTGAACCTGTATGATTAATGAACAAACTCGGATCAGACTGAGACACTTTGAAACCAATAGCTGGGAGATAACCCGTGAACTTAGCGTTCCATGCCCTAGGTGCTTGTTTTAATCCATACAAGGATTTTTTCAATTTACACACAAACTGAGGCTTTTGTGAATCTTCAAAACCCTGTGGTTGCCTCATAAACACTTCCTCATCCAAGTCACCATGTAAAAACGCATTCTTGACGTCCAATTGCCTTAATTTCCAGCCATGCATTGCAGCCAAACTTAGCACAATTCGAACAGTAGTATGCCTTACTACGGGGCTGAAAGTCTCTGAATAATCAAAACCAAGTTCTTGACTAAAGCCCTGAGCCACCAACCTAGCTTTATATCTGGATATAGTACCATCAGAATTTCTTTTAATTTTATAAACCCACTTACTGCCTACTACATTCTTATGCAAAGGAGGAGGCACCAATATCCATGTACCTTGCATGTGAAGAGCATCAATTTCTTCTTGCATAGCCTTTTTCCATTCGGAAGAAAAAGAAGCAACTCTGAAACTTGTTGGCTCTTCTAAGTCATCAAGCAAACGAGTACTATAACACTGATACTCAGAATAATCTTTCTGTTTACAGATACCACTCTTAGATCGAGTTGTCATGGGATGAGAATTGGCTGAGGGCAAAGAAGTAGGGCCTGATGTAGCCAAGGAAGAAGACAATAAATCCACACTTGAAGAGGAGGAGCTAGAAGAACTAGTAACAGGAGGTAAAACCACGGCTAATTGATGCTCTGACAACACTGGGAATAACTCATGCTGAAAAGAAGAAGATACCTCTGTGGAATGATGCACTGAATTGTCCAAAGGTGGTGGAGAAGAAGAACTAGAGACAGTAGCTGGTGTAATAAAATCCTGAGAAAGACCAACAGGAACTGAAGAAGAACTTTGTGAGACCAGAACAGGCTTGGAAACTTGGACCCCTTTAAATGGATAACAACTCTCATCATGCACAACATTCCGAGAAGTAAGAACCTTTCTAGTCTCCAAGTTATAACAGAGAATTCCTTTATATCCCATCATATAGCCTAGGAATACACACAAGGTAGAGCGAGGTTGCAACTTATGTAAAGTATGAGATCTAAGACAAGGATAGACAGCCGTACCAAAGATTCTGAGATATGTAATATCTGGGAGCTTATGAAACAATCGAAAATATGGTGATTGATTATCTAAAACTCGACTAGGCATCCTGTTAATAAGATACACTGCATGTGCCATTGAATGAAACCAAAAACACTGAGGAAGAGAAGCTGCTGTCATTAAGGTAAGAGAGGTTTCAAGGAGATGTCTATTCTTTCTCTCAGCTAAACCATTTTGCTGAGGTGTATATGGACAAGAGACTTGATGTACAATGCCTTGAGATAAAAGAAATTCCTTAAATTGCTTGCTTACATATTCACCACCCCCCATCACTTTGAAGACATTGAATCGAACCAGAAAATTGAGTCTTCACAAAGGCAAGAAGTCGAGTAAACATTGTAAAAACTTCAGACTTATTGAACATAGGAAACATCCAAGTGAAACCAGTGTATTCATCAATGAAATTTACTACATAACGGTATCCATCAAGAGATTTACAAGGAGCAGGACCCCATACATCACTATGAACACGTTGGAAAGGTCTAGAAGCTTTGATATGAGCAGAAGGAAAAGACAAAGAATGCATCTTGCCACTTAAACAGTAAGGGCATAAATGTTGTGTAGAATCGACTACAAAAGGTAAATGGGCAGACTTAAGCATAGCATGAACAATTTCATTAGTAGGATGACCTAACCTACTATGCCACACAGAAGACTTTATTCGTTGACCAAGATAATCAACTCCTTTAGACTGGATGCTTGGAGGTATCACACCAGGAATTGGATACAATCCTTTATTGCTCTGGCCTTGGATTAGAATCTGAGCAGTGTCCTTGTCCTGTATAGAAAACCCAAATTGATCAAAGATAATGGAGCAATTGTTATCTTGACATAGTTGATGGACAGAGAGAAGGTTAGCAGTGAGCTTAGGAACATGAAAGACATTTTTCAGATGTAGATTAGAAGATGCACACGAAACATGGGCAGAGCCAACATGTGCAATAGGCAAACCTTCTCCATTTCCAACCGTAACGCGATCTGTTGTGTTGCATGGAGAAGCAGAATCTAGAGTATTGAGATTAGACACCATGTGATGACTAGCTCCACTGTCTGCAATCCACACAGAATCATTTGAAAAAGAACCTTGGGCAGCCATGGCAGTCAATGAAGCAGGGGGAGATGAGCCTTGATACACATAGTTGGACCTATGGAAGCAATCCAAAGCTTCATGGCCACGTTTCCCACAAATATGGCACTCAATCACAGAAGCAGAAGCAGAATTCTGAGGAGATGAATTCCTATGATAACAGTTAACAGCAGTGTGGCCACGTTTTTGGCAAATTTGGCACTCAGGAACAACACCAGAGGAAGAAGATCGATGACCAGCAAAACCATTAGAAAATGGCCGATTACCAGAAAACCCGCCACGGGTAAAAGATCGATTGCCAGAGAAATTGCCTCTTCCGAAAGAGCCAGAAGGTCGAGAGTGAACATGAAAACCAGTAGGTGTGTTGACCGAAGCAGCTTGAGGAGCAGAAGGAGTAGGAAGGAGACCACCACGAGGAGCAGAAGAACCATGGCCAATCATAGCAACCATTGGAGTTTGAAGAGATGACAGTTGAGTCTCAGCAGCTTGTTCTGCAGCGAGACGATGAGTACGAAACTCCTTGAAAGAAATCGAGGTCTCGCGAGCAAGAAGCACAGTCTTGATCATAGCATACTCCGTCGGTAATCCATTAAGAGCGGCGAGCATGAGGTCATCATCGGAGATCAAAACACCCGCAAGCGCCAACTGATCCTTGATGTGTTTCAGACGAAGAAGAAATTGCTCGATAGAATCTCCACCTTTCTGAATTGTTTGGAACTCAGTCTTGAGATGATTGACCCGAGCCCTAGAAACTGTGGCGTAGCAATCTGTGAGGCTCAGCCAAGCATCACGAGACGTTTTACTGCCGATGACATATTCAATAGCATCGTCGGAGAGTGTAGCGATCAAAAAACTGAGTAACGCCTTATCAATTTTGAGCCAATCCTTATAAGCTACAGTAATTTCAGCAGTAACTCCTTCTTCATCCAAGATCGCAAATTTGGGAGGAGGAACGACAGATCCATCAAAGTAACCGAAGAGATCATGACCTTCAAGCACAGATTCAATCTGATATCGCCATTTCAAGAAGTTATCCTCCCGAAGCCGTAAAGTCACCATGCCGAGAAGTCCGTCAATTTTGAGAGAAGAGATCGCCATTGATGAGAACAAACAGAAAGAAGAAAACCGCGAGAGAGGAATTTTAGAAAAACAGAAAACCTAGAATAGAACAGGGAGAATCGAAGAGAGGATAGAGAGAGAACAGAGCAGAGGAAGTAAGAAAAGGATTAGGATCGAAAGGCACGAGCCACGCAGAGCTCTGATACCATGCTAACAGAGGTTGAAGATATAGAATAAAGGAGAAGTTTCATGAGAATTTTGAGAGAAAGTAGAGAAACCAAATCTGAATTTTCTATATTTCTTATTTCTGAATGATTCGTTTTACACAGTAAAGTTACACTTATAGCAACCAGTCTAATTAATCTATCAGACTTAAAAACTACTCACGTGAGTCTTTTTAACGACCTAACAATAATGCCAGGTCAGCTTAACCATTAGCCAAACGCAAAGGCGACCTCCATACTGTCTGAAACCAACTTTCCCTTGTTCATCTTTTTCTTTCTCTCTCTGAGTACACATTTTCACACATTATTACTTAAAATATATTTGCACCTTAAAAGATTTAAAACTTAAAATATTCAAAAGCAAAAACATCAGACCATCTGTTTGAGGTTTCAAACTTTAATTCCCGTTTTCAAACTTGAGTGTTTTTCAACAGGATGTACAAACTTAGCTGTCATTAGAAAATTGCAACTCTAGTTATTAGAAAAATCAAATAAAATAATTTCGTCACATGGTAGTTGTTGAACTATTAAGTTGCTCTTCTTAAATTCGTTTATTTCGACCAAATATTCAAAGACTTTCAATAATATATATATATATATATATATTGTTGCTGCTCTTCTCAAGTCTTTCAGTGATTGGGGCTCATGCACCTCTCAGTCTTCTGGTTCTGGTTTTTTTTTTTTTTTTTTTAATTTAAAAATATGTAAGAAATTAGTCTTCGTCTCTTTTTTTTCATTAAGAAAAAGTCTTCGTCTTTTTTTATTTAAAAAATTAAGAAAAAGAAGAGAAAGTCTTCTCTTCTCTTTTCATTAAGAAAAAAAGAGAAGTCTTTCTCTTCTTGGTTGCTATTACAATGGTGGCTTACTATGTATATAAGTCTCTCTCACTCGCCTCTTCCACACTGCCTAAACAAACTTCCTTTGCATAAGTTTTTCTCACAGAGTGCATCTTCTCTTCCACACTGACAATATGTATTTCTAATAGTTACTCAATTTGAAATTTGAATTCACATACATATATTTTGTAACCTAACTACTAGAATCAATAATTATTGCTAAAACGTATATGATCGATTTACATCTAGTTTAAATCACTCATCTTTAATATTTCATTTTTATAGTAAAATAACATATATAATTGATTTACGAAATTATAATTATTCATTTTCACCAAAAATTCGGAATCAATATATCTATTTTAAACTAAGCGATGACCCAAATTCAGAAATTAAACTATAAACCTTAAGCAATGAGAGTTGTCATGACAAAGCTGCATATATACTAAGGGCCCATTTGATAACCATTTCAATTTTAGTTTTTAGTTTTTAGTTTTTATTTTTCATTTTTTGTGCTAAAGTATAGATGAAAATGAGAGTAAGAATGAGAGTTAGGATGATATTGAGAGAAGATGGGAGGGATGAGTAACAGAGTGAAAACAAAAACTTGAAAGTGAAAACAATCTCATCCTCTTCTCTCATCTTCCCTCTCAATCCCATCTTCACCTATGTCGCGTTCCCGTGTCCCGTACCCGTGTCCGTGTCGCCGTGTCGCCGTGTCGCGTTCTTGTGTCCCCGTACCCGTGTCCGTGCAACATAGATCTTCACTCTCATTCTCACTTCCATTCTCCCTATTTTTTCTCTACACTCTAGCAAAAAAGCTAAAACTAAAACTAAAATTGAAATAGTTATTAAATGGGCCTTAAATATTACTAAAGAAAAATACACAATGTAGTTTAGAACAGATAAACATGGAAAACACAAACGAACATGCATTAATTCTTAAAGTAAAAATACATATATTTATGTTCCGAGAGAGAGAGTAGATGCAGATCTAGAGATGCCTACCTCCAAGTTTTACCCGACTCTCTCCACTTCTGTGTATTGTCTGGAAGAGTGAGTATGGATATAGAGAAAAAGAGAGAAAGTGGATGAAGGGGAGTATGGATATATTAAGCCTCTTCAGTTTTGTTTTCCCTTATTTTATACTAGTGGTGTACTCTCCCCCGCTTTGGAGAGTTCCGTGAATGAGCATGATTTCGACCAAAAAGGGAAGGAGAAGATGTAGGGAGTTTTCCCCGTTGACACGAAACGGACGCACAGTGGCTGAACAACAAACAACTTTTACCAATGTTGTAGTTGATCTGTGGCTTATATGGAGCATTGGGCCCCATTTGTTTTTTCCTTACGGACGAAGAATTTCCTTCTTGAAAAGTAGTCTTTGTCTCTCTCCCTCTCTCTCTTTGACATTTCCAGAGTCTTCGTCTCTCTATCTGACATTTCCACACATAAATACTAGCGCGTAATCCTAGAGTTTGATGTTTGGGGGTGTCACAAGCTTAAAATTATGAGATTTTTTGTGCCTATACTCTCTATACAGTCAAAGACGTGAGAAGATGGTAAAGGGCCCAGGCCTCCGAATAGCTCTGCCTCTGCGCGTAATCCACAATGGAGAGCTATCAGGATCATAAATGCTTGCAAGATTTTAAATAGGGAATTGCTAGCAACTTTCTCTTTAATCTTTTCTTTTGGACTTTCTCTATTTTCCTCAAGACATGTGTCATTTTCCTTGCACTTAAAATAATGTCATCAATCATCACACAAGCTAATTTTTCTTTTCCAAATTAACCCTTATTATATATATACAGTTCCCCTTCAGTTGAGGGATCCCTCAAATAGTGTTATTTGAGGGATGGGGCGCTCAGTCGTTGGATCTCTTTTAATGAGATCTTGCGGTTGTGGTTGCTTTAAATGTTTTAACCCGTTTTCTCTCTTATGACCCGCAAATACAATCGCTCGAGAAAAGCTAAGACACACACACAGAAAAGAACGACAGAAGGGGAAGAGCCCATCCTTCCACCATCACGAGCTGAAGAGTAGACCCGCCGTTGCGAGCTCAGCTGCGAGATTCCTATAGCAATCAGGTATGAGTATCAATGGCTATGGTTTTCTTTTTGTTCTCTCTCTTTTCTCCATATGGGTTGCGGTTTTCGACTTGGGTTCTGAGATAGGTTTCTAATCTGGTTTGAAGATTTCTGAGCAAAAGGTTGAGATTAAACCTGATTTCTTGTGGGTTTGTTGATTTCGAGTATCATGCATATCTGATTTCTGAGAGGGTTGTAATGGATATGAGAAAACAGAGAAAACCATTTGATCTTCCTGATTATTCGAATAAACTTTGATTTTTGAATGAGTTTGTAAAAATTTTGGTGGTTTACTTATTGTTATTAAGGTAAGGGATATAACTGTTTGAATTGGTTATGGAATGCAGAAAAATGGCCTGAATATGTTTGAATTTGTTCAGTGATAAATAGGTATGGTATCCTGGGTTATGGTTGTTTCAGTATCTTGGCCATGGTTCTTTGATTTGGGGGTTCTGGACTGAGTTTTGATATGGGTTTTAACGGGTTTCAAGAACTTATTAATCTGATTGGGGCATAGTTTTTGATATGGTCCTACATCATATTTGAAGAAAGAAAAAAAACATGATTAGTATTATTGAAAGTAATATCATGGTAGGTCATACTGGTTTGTTCTATGCCTTGACACTTGTGTATCAAGTTGTGAAAGAACATTTATAGTGACTGGAAGCAAGGGAAACACTGTAAGTTTCATTTTCTCTATTTTTCCATAAGGCAGTCGTGGGCTTGTTTTTCCCCATCTCCACGCTGATAGAAACTTGATCACCTTGATTCATATAGATTGCAAGAGCTATATAACACACTAAGAATCTCTGCTGTTGTGTCTCCTTGTCTCTGTATGCGGCCTGTGTGTTTATAGACAATATAAAGCAGATGTTTCCTTGTGACCACAAGTAGGATACCTATGTTGAGTTCTATTTAACTGATTAAGGTGTTATGAAAAATATATGAGTCGTTGATAATACACATTCGAAATTGTTTTTGTACTTACTTATGAGATTGCTTATGGATTGTTAATATGCATTTGAAATTGTTTTTTGCTAGATAAAAAGTCTAATAATAGCAATGAAGTTCGTGCAGAAATTTTACGGAGATAAAGGTCTCCCTCGGATATGAATCGAAATGGTTTGATTTGAAGGAGGAAGAGCTTTGAAGGAGGCAGCAAGCATTATTTAGTTTTTTTCATTGCAGTGTTTGTAATACTTTTGAGGTTGTGTGTAAACTTCTCTTCTGTTAAGATGAGTAGTTGTTGGGGGCCTATTGATTTGAATCCAAAAGAAAATACTACCTATATTCAGTGTGGAAATAATAATGATCAGAACTTTCCGGTTGATGAGATGAGTTTGTATGCGGAAAATATGAAAACTTTCAAGTCGACTCAGGAAAATTAGCATGTGTGGCTTTTGTGCGAGGAATGTATAATTATGCAGGAATTTGAAGTTGTAAAGCTAACAAATAAATAGCTCTAAACTGCCATGAACCTTTTTTCCAACCATCAAACGTTGATAATTACAAGGCCCAACTGACATTACCTTGATATAACAAACTTACTTTAAATTTACATCAGGTTATCTAATTGAAGGCATTGAGGTATCTATTATATTCACACGCTTAAAAGAACAAGTATCGCTAAACATAAATGATCCTAATTTCATAGAAACTTTGTGAGCCAGGACCTTCATCTACTAAAGCCAAACTTAACATTCCAGTGCAAAAATCATCTGGTTGGTTTTGGCCATGGAGCCTGCAAGGAAACAAAAACAAAAGAAATTGATAAATACATTCAATTATCATATTTTCTTCCTGCAATTAGAAAAATTTCATAAAAATTTCATATAAAAACACTATAAGCATCTGGAAGCAAGATACACTCTAGTTACTGAAATCACAATCATCCTTCAGACTTGACAGATGTTTCGCATAAAGCACCTTGATTTACAATGGCATTCTTAGTGACAAACTACTTACATCTGAAGTCCCAACCATAAGATTTGCAGAAATTGAGACCTCCGTAAAGCTAAACACGTTTTGGCACTGTTTCTGGAGGCATTCCCAATGGTGTTGGCCCAGTAAACGTAGGTCAAAAGATAACTCCTGGCATAACAAACCTCGTGGACGTTCAATTTAGTGTTGAAAAACGGCAGAAGCAAGGAAGCTCTTGAGCTGATTGAATTTTCTACCAGGTGTTATTGCATTTGACAGTTTCAGCAGGAAAATAATAATAATTTCAACTGAAACAGAGAACTCGAGTCAGGAGGGATGTAGACACGAAGCTCGTGGAGTCTTTGTTAGCATAAACTCTCATTGTAAGAAGATATATGCTGAAGCGAACTATAATTTAAAGTAGAAGAATTATACTATCTGTTGCACTATAATTTAGCATAAACTCGAGTCAACAAAATAGTAATCACAAAATCATTGCACTATCTGTTGGAAATTGGCTCAAATGTAGAAGAATTTTGGAGTTGCCCATGTGAGTCAAAGTTAGTTGCCCATGTGAGTAAATGTTGGCTTACTATGAGGTCAAAAAGGGTGGATTGTTTGGTAGCCATCCATTGGTAAGTTTGGTAGCCAACATATGAATAGTTGAAGCTTGCATTCACACTCATGCATCTTTGGCTATAAATTGGAAGCAAATGGTCTCATTTGTAGCATCCCACCAAGTGCTGAGTAGAAGAGGAAAAATAGCAAGAAAGGCATCTTGCCAAAGAGAGAAACATTTCTCTCTAATTGTTCTTTGCTTTATATCATTGTTTTCTCTTCAATTGTTGTGAGAGTGAGACTTGGGTGTATTTGGGGCTTTGAGTTTTCTTGAGTGATAAACACTTTGTATACTCTCTTTGATTATAGTGAATTACTCCGTCGTCTCCAAACTGGATGTAGGCATTGCCGAAACCAGGATAAATCTTGGTGTTCTTGTTGTTGTTGTTTTTGAGTTCTATTTATCTCCTGCCAGTTGTTGTTTATTTTTCACTCATATTTGGTTGACGCTTCCGCACAACAAGTGGTATCAGAGCTCCAAGTTTAAAGACCGGGGTTTCGTAGGAGTGAAGAATTTGCTGGAGCTACAGTCCCGTGAATAGTGCCGTGCTACATCCCCCTGAACAGTAACCTGCTACAGTGCATGAATAGTGCTATATTTGTGAACAGTACCGGAGTAGATGGCTGGAGATAAAGATGAACTCGTGAAGGAGAAGGAGTCGACATCGTCTTCGTCGACATCCAATAGACATCCAATCGCCACTACAAGGTTAGAGGTTGATAAATTCAATGGCTCTAATAATTTTGGTATGTGGCAATGTGAAGTTATGGATGTGTTGTACCAACAAGAGTTGGATATTGTTTTGGAGAATAAACCTGAAGATATTGATGACAAGCAATGGACGCGAATTAATCTTCATGCTTGTGCTGCTATTCGATCATTCCTTGATAAGGAGTTGAAATACCCGTATATGAAGGAAACTTCTGCTAAGGAGTTTTGGACGAAATTGGAGGAGAAGTATATGACCAAGAGCGCAGAAAATCGACTCTTCTTGAAGAAGCGACTCTTCCAATTTCAATATCGTTAGGTATTTCTATGCACGAACACCTCAATGATTATAATAAAATACTTGCTGATTTAGCAAACCTTGATGTGAAAATTCCTGACGAGGATAAGGCACTATGTTTGTTAAATTCATTGCCCGATGATTATGATCATTTGACAACTACTTTGTTGTATGGAAAATCCGAGGTGAAACTTGAGGAGGTGTCTGCGGCTTTGGTGAATCATGAGTGTCGTAAGAAGGACCAGAAGACTCACAATTCACAAACCGAGGCACTAGTTGCAAGGGGTCGAAACAGAGGAAAAGAAAATCTGGGAAGCGGGGAAAGTTTCCTGCCATAGACGAATGTGCCTTTTGTCGTCAAAAGGGTCATTGGAAGAAAGACTGCCCCAAATTGAAGAACAAAGAGAAGGAGAAAGCGGATTCTGAAGCAAATGTTGCAAAATCTGGAGATGATGATTTCGAGTTTGCTTTGGCTAGTTCATCTGCTGATGGTCACTCCGAGGAGTGGATTTTGGATTCAGGTTGCACCTATCATATGTGTCCCATTCGGGAATGGTTTTCTAGCTTCGAGGAGCTGGATGGTGGAGTTGTTTTGATGGGCAATAATAATGCCTGCAAAACACAAGGGATAGGCAAAATCTGTTTGAAGATGCATGATGGAACAGTAGAAGAGAATTGAGTGATGTTCGGTATGTACCGGATATGAAGAAGAATCTCATCTCATTGGGCGTTTTGGAATCCAAGGGTCTCAAGATCACCATGGATGGTGGAGTTCTTAACGCTGTGTACGGGGCATTGGTGGTGATGAAAGGTACAAGACGAAATAACTTGTATTTCTTGCAGGGGAGTACAGTTTTTGGTGGAGCAGCTGTCAGGGAAGCTGCGACGCAGATAGCACAAACACCACGAGGTTATGGCATATGCGTCTTGGGCATGCTGGTGAAAAAGCGTTGCAAGGATTGGTGAAGCAAGGCTTATTGAAGGGTGCAAAGGCATGCAAATTGGAATTTTGTGAACACTGTGTGCTTGGTAATCAAACTAGAGTGAAATTTGATACCGCTATTTACCACACTAAAGGCACTCTAGATTATGTTCACACTGATGTTTGGGGACCTTCCAAGAATGCATCTTGGGGAGGTAGCCATTATTTTGTCTCCTTTGTTGATGACTTTTCTAGAAGAATATGGGTGTACACCATGAAGCGTAAAGATGAAGTCTTGAAGATATTCCTGAAGTGGAAAAAGTTGATTGAAACGCAAACCGACGAAAAGATCAAGACTCTAGATCAGACAATGGTGGTGAATATAAGTCTGATCCTTTCTTGAAAGTTTGTCAAGATGAGGGTATTGTGAGGCACTTCACGGTTAGGGAGACACCGCAACAGAATGGGGTGGCGGAGCGCATGAACCGTACTTTGCTTGAGAAAGTTCGGTGTATGTTGTCTAATGCTGGATTAGACAAGGCGTTTTGGGCTGAGGCGATTAGTTATGCAAGTCATCTCATTAATCGGTTGCCTGCTGCTGCGAACGAGGGGAAAACACCCATGGAGGTATGGTCTGGTAAACCTTGTACTGAATTACAAGTATTTACACATATTTGGTTGTTCTGCTTACTACCATGTCAGAGAAAGCAAGTTGGATCCAAGAGCAAAGAAAGCTCTGTTTATGGGCTTTAGCACTGACATGAAGGGATACCGACTCTGGTGTCCAGATGAGAAGAAATTTGTTGTAAGCAGCTATGTGACTTTTGATCAGACTGCTATGGTTAATCAAAACAAGCATGAAGATGAAATTGAAGCTACCAAGACCATGAGTAGTTCAAAGCAGGTGGAGTTACTAAAGGCTCCAGTTGTTCCAGGTAAGGTCTAATGAAGAGGACAAAGATGATGAAGAGGAGGCACCTACCCAAGAGCCTCCACAACAACAAAATTGGGTGTATGCCAAGAAGATGGAATCCTTGGAAAAGGATAATGTAAGATTCGAAGCCAGATTGGTAGCTAAAGGCTATGCTCAGAAGGAAGGCATTGACTACAATGAGGTATTTTCTCCGGTAGTAAAACATTCTTCTATTCGTATTTTGTTGGCTTTGGTTGCGCAATTTGACTTGGAGTTGGCTCAACTTGATGTCAAGACTGCTTTCTTACATGGTGATTTGGAGATCTATATGTCTCAGCCAGAAGGTTTTAGTGTTGCTGGAAAGGAAAATTGGGTTTGCAAATTGCAGAAATCATTGTATGACTTGAAGTAGTCTCCAAGCAATGGTACAAGCAATTTGATAGGTCGACGAAGCCATTTTCGTTGTTCAAGTTTAAGCGTTGCTTGGACTTGATTGGAATTCGTAAAATTTGTTGATTGCCCCTTGGGGGATTGGGAGACGACCATTGGGAGTGTTACTATGAGAGTTTGTTACATGTTGAGCCAAGGTGGAGATTGTTGGAAATTGGCTCAAATGTAGAAGAATTTTGGAGTTGCCCATGTGAGTCAAAGTTAGTTGCCCATGTGAGTAAATGTTGGCTTACTATGAGGTCAAAAAGGGTGGATTGTTTGGTAGCCATCCATTGGTAAGTTTGGTAGCCAACATATGAATAGTTAAAGCTTGCATTCACACTCATGCATCTTTGGCTATAAATTGGAAGCAAATGGTCTCATTTGCAGCATCCCACCAAGTGTTGAGTAGAAGAGGAAAAATAGCAAGAAAGGCATCTTGCCAAAGAGAGAAACATTTCTCTCTAATTGTTCTTTGCTTTGTATCATTGTTTTCTCTTCAATTGTTGTGAGAGTGAGACTTGGGTGTATTTGGGGCTTTGGGTTTTCTTGAGTGATAAACACTTTGTATACTCTCTTTGATTATAGTGAATTACTCCGTCATCTCCAAACTGGATGTAGGCATTGCCGAACCAGGTATAAATCTTGGTGTTCTTATTGTTGTTGTTTTTGAATTCTATTTATCTCCTGCCAGTTGTTGTTTATTTTTCACTCATATTTGGTTGACGCTTCCGCACAACACTATCTTCCACAATTAACAAGAAAGAAAAAAATTAAACCATGCATCACAATGCGAATTTACATAGCATGAACTCAGAAAACATATAAGAACCCTGCTTTACTGGGAAATTGCAAAGAAACAAACGTCAGAGGTATGCTCACCAACAGCAACAATGACCGTTTCTGTAACTCCACTTCTTGATCTCTTTGGTGGTTTCGGAAGTCCACACCTCCTCGTCATCATCATCTATTTCTCCTGCTCTACTTGTTCCTGTGAGGTTTGGTTGTTTTCCAAGTCCGCACCACCTACGGGGACTGGGGCCTCCTCAATGTCAGCCTCCTTCTCAGCAGCATGAATCCCCTGCTCTACTTCTTCCAACAGACTACTTGCTTCGTTTCCTTTGTTGGCAGATTGTCTTGATTTCTCATTGCGATAAAAGTATACGGAGATCCACATGTAATAAATTAGGTTCGCAAGACTTAAGTAAGTTAATAGTTCCAAAATACTATCCAGGCGACTCCCAATTATGTTGTCATGGAACCAACTTCTCCTAAACACTAAAATGCTAGAAGCTGTAACTAATTTTCCAACACCAAGGATGAGGTTAGAGATGTGGGATGCATAATAGGGCCTTAGCCTATCATATTTAGCAATTCGATCAGCAAAGAACTCAGTCAATCCATTTAGGGCTAGACCTTGCTTCAGTCCCAACAGGACGAACTGTGGAATTAACCACCAAGTGCTCATAGCAAAAGTCTTATGTTTGACACCTTCAATTATCTGATCGGTAACTGGTGACTTCATCCTCTTTCCCTCAACCAGCCAAGCAGCAACACAACATAGCATAGAACAAGCCAATCCGCAGCCAATTCTCACCAGCGTAACCATAGCCTTTCTCCACTGCTTTGGAATCAGTAAGTCATAGATAAATGAGACTAAAAAACTCGAGGATCTGCTAACCAGTATAAAAAATACAGCCACGTCCATCACTGACTCAATGCCACTCTGTGTATCCAAACTACCCAGTTGTTGAAAAAAGAAGGTGCTCCCTGTTGCCTCCACCAAACTGTATGCGAAGAAGGCCGACCACATAGCTATCACTTCTATGAAAAACCCGTTTTCCTCCTTCAATTCAATGAGTGGCCAAAACTTTTTTCTTTGCGCTTCTTCTGGTGGACACGAGCTCGAGGAGGACGAGGTCACTCTTGTGACCATGCAAATCTCTCCTCTTTGTTGTTGTTCTTCTTCTTGTTCTACTGGATAGACAAGGGATAATTTTTTAAGATAGTCCAGACAAGATTTCCAAGTAGAATATTTGTCAATTCTACTACTTACGAAGTAACAGGAGTAGCCAAGCAAGAACAGCAAATAAGAGAATCCCACTAAAATTGTTGAAACCATTAACGTACGTGTCCAGTACGGAGTTGGAAGGAAAACAGCTAGCAATGCACCTAAAAACCAAGGATGGTGCCACAAAGCTTCTTTACGAGTTTCCTGTCGTTTTAAATAATTTTCATCTGTGGAAGGTCTTTCTTTATCTTCACTGAAATATTGATTCTCAAGAAATTCCTTCAAGGTAGCCGATCGACCAGCTTCTCCTAATACTATCAGTACCACTGCTCCATAGTATACCTTAGCGACAGTTTGTGAGCTCACAAACTCAGAACAAATCCACAATAGAAGCAGTCCCTGCATATATGCATGCAACTAATTAAAATATAATAGTTTTTTTTTTTTGGTTGCAGAGGTACGCATATATGGATGCGAGATTGAATTGTAATGGTACTCACACTAAGCTTAATTTTAAGTTTTAATGCAACAAGACTTACAAGAAAATAAGCGGCATTTGTGGAGACAATCATTTTAAAACGAGTCATGTGCGTGTCTGATATACGAGCAAGAACAATCACCAAGATGTCTGATACGCCTTCTTGGACATTTGTAACTAGAGCAGCCATTGCAAAATTGCTAGTACTCCAATTATCAGTGAGGAACGTTATTAAGATAGACACTAACGAATGGTTTACGTAGCTGTGGCTGAATACCAGACCTACATATATATAAAATTTCATATCACAAAGCAACAGAAGAAGTCAGAAACATACAGTCGTTAGTTTCAATTCCAAAACCTGCTCGAATAAATTAGTAACGTTAGATAAACTCAAAATTCAGTGAATTAGACAGCGATGAATCACCTCGGATGGGTGTAGTAGCCTTGGAAAAGTAGAAGTGGTTTCCAAGCCACTTTCTCACTGAATCAATGCATTGGCCGGGAAGGAGGTTGCAACGACCCCAGATAAGCCCTAGGCGAATCATTCTTTGAAGCCTCACTATTGAGTCCGCTCTGTCAAATCCTCCCATGGCAGGCAAAACCTGCAATCATAGCTTCCAAAATGCATTAATTATATAAATTAGCTAGTGAATGCATAGGTTAAGATACTTGCGTGGATAATTTGGTTGGTTAAAAATACTGAAAATTTTGGCCAAGAAAAATAAATCAAAACGACAATCTAGTAAGTACATGCACGCACGGTGTCTGGTATGCGTGTATAACATGCAATAAAAATTAGGATTTGGTCCTTGATCTTTTAGTTTACACATCAGTATGGTCACTCTTTCCTCATTCGCTCAACGTTTTAGTTGAAACACAACATATCCAGCCATAACATAAAAATATGACAATATGTATTTCTAATAGTTACTCAATTTGAAATTTGAATTCACATACATATATTTTGTAACCTAACTACTAGAAACAATAATTATTGCTAAAACATATGATCGATTTACATCTAGTTTAAATCACTCATCTTTAATAATTCATTTTTATAGTAAAATAACATATATAATTGATTTACGAAATTATAATTATTCATTTTCACCCAAAATTCGGAATCAAACTATATTTTAAACTAAGCGATGACCCAAAGTTCAGAAATTAAACTATAAACCTTAAGCAATGAGAGATATCATGACAAAGCTGCATATATACTAAGGCCCATTTGATAACAATTTCAATTTTAGTTTTTAGTTTTCATTTTTCATTTTTTGTGCTAAAGTATAGATGAAAATGAGAGTAAGAATGAGAGTTAGGATGAGATTGAGAGAGGATGGGAGGGAGGAGTAACAAAAGTGAAAACAAAAACTTGAAAGTGAAAACAATCTCATCCTCTTCTCTCATCTTCCCTCTCAATCCCATCTTCACTCTCATTCTCACTTCCATTCTCACTATTTTTCTTCTATACTCTAGCAAAAAAAGAATTGAAAACTAAAACTAAATTTGAAATAGTTATTAAATGGCCCTAAATATTACTAAAGAAAAATACACAATGTAGTTTAGAACAGATAAACATGGAAAACAACGAACATGCATTAATTCTTAAAGTAAAGATACATATATTTATGTTCCGAGAGAGAGAGTAGATGCAGATCTAGAGATGCCTACCTCCAAGATTTACCCGACTCTCTCCACTTCTGTGTATTGTCTGGAAGAGTGAGTATGGATATAGAGAAAAAGATAGAGAAAGAGGATGAAGGTGAAGATATGAAGTGGAGTATGGATATATTGAGCCTCTTCAGTTTTTGTTTTCCCCTATTTTATACTAGTGGTGTACTCTCCCCCGCTTTGAAGGGTTCCGTGAATGAGCATGATTTCCACCAAAAAGGGGAGGAGAAGATGTAGGGAGTTTTCCCCATTGACACAAACGGACGCGCAGTGGCTGAACGACAAACAACTTTTACCAATGTTGTTTTTTCCTTACGGACGAAGAACATTATTAAAACATTTGCAAAGACCCTGGTCTTCTGTTTCCTTTCCTTTTAGAAAAGTAGTCTTCGCCTCTCTCTTTCTCTCTCTCTCTCTCCGATATTTCCACACATTATTACTTGCGTAATCAATGACGTAGGTAGAGTTTGATGTTTGGGGGGTCACAAGCTTAAAATTATGAGATTTTTTGTGCCTATACTCTCTATACAGTCAAAGACATGAGAAGATGGAAGAGGACCCGGGCCTGTGAATAGCTCCTCCCCTGCGCGTAATCCACAATGGAGAGTCATCAGTACCATATATGCTAGCAAGATTTTAAGTAGGGAATTGCTAGCAACCTCTCTCTAACATTCTCTTTTGAACTTTCTCCATTTTCCTTTTACAGGACATGTCCATTTTCCTTACACTTAAAATAATGTCATCAATCATCACACAAGCTAATTTTTCTTTTCCAAATTAACTCTTATTAAATATATATATATATATATTACAACAAGCTAGTATTTAACAACTTTCTTTCTACCTTATTAAAAAATTAAATAAGAAAAAAATAGGTTTTTATATATTAAAAAAACTGTTTGATTTTTGTTTTTCCAAAGAATACATATGTCGCTATTAAAACCTTAAGTCCTGGCATAACTTTCTTTCCACCATATAAAAAAATTAAATAAGAAAAAACGTAGTTTTTTTATATATATATATAAAAGTATGCTTTTCTTTTTTCCAAAGGATACAAACTGTAATAATAAACTGTTGTCCTAGCATATTGCATGGACTTCTTTTGTAACTAAGAAAAAAACATTCTCACTGAATTAAAAAAACAAACACACCTTTTTAGAAAATATATATATAAAGTTACGTTTTTTCTTTTTTATTTATTTATAATAAGATGATAAGAAAGTTGTAAAAAAAAAATCAAAACATTTAATAAGGATAAATTTGGAAAACAAAATTTAGCTTGTGTAATGCATTTATGACATTGTTTTAAGTGTCTTGACATTGTTTTAAGCATACGGAAAGTGACAATGACACATGTCATGAGTAAAAGGGAGAAGGTCTAAAGGAGAGTATTAGAGAGAAGGTTGCTAATATTCCCATTTTAAGTATGTTACGAAGGAATTTCTAACATATCGCAATCCTGGCCCACTTTCCTCCTGCCTAAGGGTAAAATGTTTGGACATCCCCCATATGCTCCAATCATCTTGCCGAGTTGGTTGTCTGAGAATGATGTCAACTACTAGCTAGCAAATTTGAGGTACACTTTTTAGGCCTACTATGAATTTTATTTCAACGATCCCAACTCAAAGAAATAGACAAATACGGTGCTTGAAGAAAATACTAAAAAGACATCCATTAATTCAGTGGTCAAATGATGGAGTTAAGGATACTACATTTCAGGGACTATTTCCATCTTTTGGTTACTTCCACAGTTGTTCCTGTTGAAGAAAAATGTGAACCTCCCAATATAATTTCACCACCACTAATTAAATAATGGGGTTTTATTATTTTAGGTTCGACCCATTCGAGACGCAAAGTCTCTTAATTACAATTCCTTACTTCAAGGGAACACCCTTTGATTCCATCATAAAGAAACAGAACGTGTGTGTTTGGTTTTGCGACTCTCCCAAGTCCAACCTTAGGGTGCCTACGTATCCCTCACGGGAATCAAGCCACTCGTAGTTCAAAGAATTGCAATGAATGAATGACTCATTGCAAAAGGAAAGATTTTGTATGAATTCAATTGAAAAAAGTGTTTGAGTGAATTTAGCTAAATAAACCAGGGATTCGATTTTGATATGTATTATGGGGCGAATTTGGTTAGGAATAAACCACGGATTCTGTTTGGATTTGAGATTTGGGGCGGTTGCATCTAGATTGATTTTCTAGATTGTCTATGTACCCTTTCGAAGGGATCAAACCAACGTAGTTCTAAATGATTTGTATGGAGAGAGATTTGATTTGTGAGAATTTGGTTGATGTAACCAGTGATTCAAATTTGGTTGCGGTTGTGTCTAGTAGGATGCTAGAGTGCCTACTGTCACGGGATGACTTTTTCGGAGTCTTCCTTCCGTGCGGCCTAAGACTTGATCGCCTCTCGAACAAGCTAAGTCGGCCTTCCTTCCTACAAAATAAGATCGAACCAAGCAAGAACGATAAGAACGCACAAGAGAGTTTGGGAGAATATATGCTTGTATTGCTACTCAATGCTTTACAAGTTGTGAGGTGAGGATACACAATGAGACATCCTTCTTATATAGTGATCTCATCCCACCTACCACCACAATAGAGGGCTAGGATCGACTGCTACCTAACCATCCGGAATCTACCTACTACTGTACATTAAATCTAGACATGTGGGCTAAGAGATCTAGAGTGATCCATCCGACGGGGTCGGGCCTTGAGCTTCTCTTGTGGGGCTTGACCTTCACCAATGGATTCTCTAGGTTGGCCCAATAGTTGTTGGGTTGAGCCTTCAACATGCGGGCCATGACATACTCCCCCACCTAACCCCGGTGACGTCCTCGTCGCCATGGTAGTTCCTTCTCGTTCGAATGCTTAGATGTTGTCTTTGTACCTCCACAGGAACTCTTCTTTCTCCCAATTACCTTCGGAGTTCTGGCAGGCCCTTCCATTTGACAAAGTACTCAAAGTACCTCGATACACCTTTGCGTCGCACCTCACACTTGGCCATGATGCACTCGACCTCCTGTGAAATGAAGTCACCATTAAAGGTGGAGCTCGTTGGGACTCTCCACAACTTGGCTCCTTGGGGTCAGCATGGTAGGGCTTAAAATTGCTCACGTGAAACACCGAATGAATCTTCAATCAAGGTGGTAGTTCCACACGGTAAGCAGCTCTTCCCATTGTTCGGATGATAGGAAATGGACACTCATATCTCCTCAACAACGCCTTGAGTACTTTCTAGTGGACTTGTGTTGAGAGAGGTTAAGCTTCACAAAGCCCATATCACCTGGTTGGAATACAACATCTCGTCGATGTTTGTCTGTCCATTTCTTCATCTTCCGAGTTGCCTTCTCTAATTGAGCCCGAGCCAGCTCATTAGTTACCTGCCAGTTTTTGGCCGTCTTGTATGCAGCAGGGCTACTCCCCGTGTAGCCTGACACCACTGTGTTCGGTGTCATAGGTTGTTGTCCAATTGCCAACTCAAAAAGACTTGACCATGTCGACTCCGATCGCTGCAAGTTGTACGAGAACTGAGCAACATCCAACAACTTTGCCCAATCTCATTGGTTGGCACTCACATAGTGCCGCAAGTATAACTCCAACAATGCATTCACCCATTTCGTCTGACCATCCTGCCCTGTGGGTGAAAGCTGGTAGAGAAGTTCAGTTGTGAGCAAAGTACCTTGAAGAGCTCCGTCCAAAGTTTACCAGTGAAGCGAGTGTCACAGTCACTGATAATACTCTTGGGGATTCCCCAATACTTCACCACATGCTTTAGAAACAAGCGTGCAGCTTCCTCCGCGTTGCAATCCGTCTGTCCGGGATGAAGGTAGCATACTTGGTGAACCTCGACCACCACCAAAAATTTAGCCACACCCTTCTAACTTGGGTAGACTCATGATGAAGTCCATGGACAAACTCTCCCATGGTCTGGTTGGAACAAGAAGTGGCTCTAGCAACCCACCCGGCTGCTTCTGCAATGTCTTGTCTTATTGGCAAACAAGGAAAGTCCGTACGAACGAGTCTACATCTTCCCGCATCTCTGGCCAGTAGTAAGCTTCACTCATCAATGCCAAAGTTCGATGAGTGCTTGGATGTCCCGCCCACTTTGAGTCGTGACACTCCTTCAGGAGCTCTCACCTCAGATTGTCCCACCTTGGAACATAGATTCTCTTCCTGTTACATAGAGAACACCATCATCAAGCCAAAATCTTCTTGTCTTCCCATCTTTGACAAGCTCCAACAGACTTTTGGCTTGGGGATCATGCAACAAGCCCTCTCGTATCCTCTGAATGAGAGAACTTTGGGGTTGTACAACATCTACTAGTGTAGTCTTCCGGCTTAAGGCATCGACAATGACATTCGTCTTCCCATGCTTGTACTCCAATTTGTAGTCGAACTTCGCCAAGAAGTCTTGCCACCTAGCCTGCTTGGATGACAACTTTTGTTGGGATTGAAAGTAGCTTGTGGCAACATTGTTAGTTCTGACCACGAACTGAGAACCAAGTAGGTAGTGCCTCCAAGTCCGCAAGCAGTGCACTACGGCTGTCATCTCTTTCTCTTGAACGGTATACCTGTTGCATTCCTAAGAGGACACAAATTAATGTGCAAACAACCAATTAAAAATACCCGCAAGTGCACGAGTCTATTGAAGTATAGATTATACAAGTACGGGGTTCGATCCCACGAAGAACTTGTCGGTTTCCTATAAGTTCTAATTCGAGTACAAAGAGAACACTTATTTAACACACCACAAATGCAAAATGGAAATTAAAAATGAGTAAAGAAATGTAAAAGAAACAAACAAAACAAAAGAAGAAAATGTGCTGTGAACAGTACCAGCGACCGGTCGTTGGATGATGCTGAGCGACCGGTCGTTTTCGAGTAGAATCGAAATGTGAGAATTATGTGGCGAGCGACCGGTCGTTTGATACTTGCGACCGGTCGTGAACAGTAAAAAGCGACCGGTCGTTACCTAAAAGCGACCGGTCGTTTTCGAGCAGAATCGAAATGTGAGAATTGTGTGTTGAGCGACCGGTCGTTGAGATACTAGCGACCGGTCGTTTCTTCACAGAATCGTTTTTCTCTATTTTTCAGTTCTGACCTCTGTTCAGTTTTCGACCTATAACTTTCCAACCGTACGTCCAAAATTTACGTTCTTTATACGGTTGGATTCAGCACAGAAAATTCAAGAACACCACGCGAACCAAAAGTCCAAACCAATTACATAAACAACCAAACTTCAGCAACAAAGACACATAACGTGTCGAACACGCAACTCACACACACATTTTGGGGGGGGAGGGTTTGATTTGGTTCAAGTGATCTATTTCTATTGCATGTAAGTAAATGGACTTCGAATTTAAATGAGAATGGCAGAGATGAATTATCAAGATGTGAAATTCAAATGTAACAAACACTAGGGTTTCGGAATCCACCCTAAACAATTCTACCAAAGTTCATGAATACTCAAGTGATGAACTCTAAACGTGTTGATGAAAATGTTCGCAATCAAGACCAGGTACGAGTGACTCAAGACGCATTGATTCTCTCTAATATACGTAAAGTGCAGTATGAGTGCTACAATACTTGTGCCTTCCCTATAATCCAATCTAGGTGTGCTTAGTACTTTGATTCAATTACAAGAAAAACCCATTAAGTTCAAAGAGAATATGAACATCACAAGAATCCTAATAGCATGGTGTTTACATTAGGTATTCAAGAAACCAATTCACATGGATGATTCTTACTTCATCCATTTATTGCTTAGGATAACATGAAGATACACATAACCTCAACAACCTCAAGAAGCATGCTTTCAAAGGTGATCAATCAAAGAAGAACATACATCAAGGATAGATTAATTTGGTGAATTGGAATTCATCAACAATATCTAGAAATTCATACACTCAAGCATCAAAACAATAAGGTAATCATGTTTAGGGCTTCAACCTAAGCCCTAGCTATGGAGTTTAGTTGCTCATATTTATTCCAAATACAAACTCAAAATGAAAATAGAAAGAGTTTACAGATTTTCAGAAAATGATGAAAGCTTCAAGATCATCAAAGGTGGAAGTCTTCTTCTCCACTTTTCTTGGCTACACCTTGGCTTTCTCCAAGCTCCAAACTCTCCAAAATCTTCTCTCCAGTTGTAGAATGATAGAATGGATCAGCTACCCACGTTTTTAAGCCTCTCATACTTCAGATTGCACTCACCTATCCCTTGCCCATCAATTCCACCTCAAAGATATCATATAAAACTCATGCTTTAGTTAAAGCCTTTGCCCTTGTCCCCTAGCCATGATGAAGCTTTGTCCTCAATAAGATGTCAATTGCTTCAGAAAATATCTCAAAGCTAAGGTAACTTCTTGTTACCAAGAGTTATGATAACAAGAAAATCAAGATAACACAAAGGAGGTAAAAGCTGGCCAAATTCGGATTTCAGAGCTGTGGTAACATGCAGGATTGGTTGGATGGGAAATACTTGTCCAATGGAGCTCAAATTTGGATATGTTGTAGTTAACATCCATTGGAACAAGTCTCATGAAGATCATGACCTCATCCGAGTACCAGAGCATGTTGATCCCAGGCCAAGAAGTTGACCTACGAAAATAAGCAAAAACAGAATTTATAACAAATAATGCACTTTTAGCTCATTTTCAATCTAACCAAGGTAAAATCTAAGAAAACACAAAAAGGAAGTAAAAAGCTATAAAATGTCAAGAACTAACTCAAAATAAAAGGTGAATAACATGAAAAATCATGTGTAAAAATGAACCGAACAAACTTCCCAAACTTATCTTTTGCTAGTCCTCGAGCAAAACAGAAACTAAAACAAGACTCGAAAACAAAACTTTCCGAACACCTTCCAAAGAGAGAGTGACTCATGCAAATGACTCAAAGGTTTTCACAAGAAAAACACAGTTTACGCATTATTCACAAGGCGGCAAAATTCATAACACAACATGCTCAAGTGTAGTAGTGTGATGGCCAAATGGAACTCATTCTCCAATTTCAGTTTCACACAACTTCAAAAATCATTCCAAGCACAAATGTAACTTCAAATCTCACCAAAGTTGTCCTCTCACAAATGAATCACTCGGAAGAGGGGTATAATGCAACACTCAATAGTAAGTATGAAAATAGAGTTAAACCACACGGGACTTAACTCAAAATAGAAGAATGAAGAACATGCATAACTATGATCTCAAGAAGGATGCCAAACACTTAAAAGCCGAAAAATGTGTGCAAATCAACCACATGACATTTAGGATCAATTTAGGTCTTTATTATAGGTTGTAATGGGGCTAAGGGTGTAAGGTAAGTGAGAAATGAAGGAAATGGATACAACAAAGTCCAAGGAACTCACAATGTAAGAGCATATAATCGTTGACTAAAAGACTTTGCAACATCACGCTTGAGAATTACAATTTTTGTTTTTTTTAGATTATAGTTTTATTTAATTTGGCCAAGCAAGAAACATGGAATTGAATTCATTGCCAATTAACCACAACCCTTCTCTTTTCTTTCACCCCTTGAGTGAAGTACTTTTTTTTTTTTTTATAATTGTAATAACAAACTTCCCAAACTTAGCATGAAAAACACATCTAAATTAAAGCTCATGAGTTCCTTAGAAAGGTAAATTCTTGTTTTTCAGGCTAAGGCTAGAAGTTATAATTGGTTACTTGAAAGAAAAGGCATACATATAGGCTCAAGGTGGTTAACAATGGAAAATCATGCTTAAGCATGCATAGGGTTAGCTTGAAAGGCACAAACGGTCCAAAGAGGGCCTTAATATCATTTCACAAATGTCATGTAATCAAATTGCACAATAATGAATGTCTTTTAAGTGCTCAACCAAATCAATGAATAATGAGATCAAACAACAACTCGGATGACAAGAAAAAGAAAGAATACGCGTATAACACTCATGAATTGAAGCAAAAGGCTCAAAGCTCACATTATTTATGGTTATACAAGTCTAATTCATGCTTGATACAATTCTTTGGATCATGTAAGTCCCTCAACTGGAGAATTATGAAACAAATGGCAAGTGCATAGAGTGTTTCAAACATATCATGCTAGAACGATGCCATTTAGTGAATAACAAATTTTTTTTTTTAACATTTTCAATCAAGTCGTGTAAACATTCATCACAATCTCATCATATATGTCCGGAAAGTGACTTGAAAATAAAAAGACTCAAAACTGAAAGGAAAACAAAATAAAAGAAAGAAAGAATTTAAGTGAAACGAAAAAGACTTGCTATCCCTTCCCAAACTTAGAAATAAACATTGTCCTCAATGTTAAAGAACTTAGGCATCAACAATGTTATAACAAGAAATAAAGGGATAAAACAATTAAAAACAAGAACAAACATGAAATAAAAATACAACACAGCTGCAAAAACAAAAACAAAAACGAAACCAAATAAAAATAAATAAAACAGGTAAGCCCTAACAACAGTCTCAGACATGCAGAAATCCAACCCAAAGAAACGCACAAACCAAAATGAAAGCCCAACCCAAACGAAAGCCCAAAAGCGAAGAAAGTAAATAAAACAAAGAAACCAAGTCAGAAGCACAAAGACCGAGGACTCAGGAGAATAGAAAAAGTGGGCCCTGAAGTCTCGGCACCTGTTAGTCACGGGATACAAAGTGAGAGACGTGTCGACAAGCAGAGGTCCCTTTCACGTCCCAAAGCCAGAATTATTGGCTTCATAGGAAGGCGTGACAACTTTCGTTTCTCAAAAGCGCTGAAAGGCGGAAATGCAATTAAAGGGGATGGGGGACAGGTGAGGCGACCTAAGGGGATAGTCCGTAAGGGCCGCGCAAACGCAGAAGCACAGCGGCTAGGGTTACGTAGAACTAACTCTATAAAAGAAGAAGAGAAAGAGTTGGGGAAAAACACACAAACTCAGAAACACACAAAAGAGAAAAGAAAGAACAAAAGAAAAGAAAGTTCAAATGGCCTCTTCCTACCCATTCTCGTTGGATCTCAACCTAGCTCCACCAACTCAGATTCGGGGCCAAGCAGTGGCACCAGGTGTGGATGCCCTACTTTGCCTCTGCACGGGGGCACGTGAGGTGAATGACTCGATCCTGCTGGACAACGATGTTGCCCTTGGAGTTTCTAGAAATCTAGTGACTCCCAAGGATATACGGGTGCTGGGATCAAGGGATGACAACCGGGTCGTGAGCGATGCTCTGGCACTAAGCGTGCAAAGCACCGCAACAGTCGCAAGTGTGGGTCATCGCCTAATTGCGAAGTCCCATGAGGTGGAGGTGCTAAGAGGTCAGTTGGCGGCAGAGCGAAGTATGGTTGAAGAGTGCCAGAGTATTATTAAAAGTTTAAAAACGGAAAGGGCAAGGATACTAGAGGTGAATCGACACCAGCTGGAAGCGTTGCGGGAAGAGAACAAAAATCTCTCAAAGATGGTAAGTGTTTACGCTCATGACATGAGAAAAAGCTGGAGGACCTAGACCGACCGGGTAAGCGCAAGAAAACAGACCACAAAAGTGGTTACGCTCAAGCTAAGAATGCAATCTTTGGGAGCTCGAGTGATGAGCCCCAAGAGACTGTGCCTGAAGCCTCAGAAGAGGATAGCCGTAGGGCTAAACTCAAAGGTCCAATGGTCGAGACACCGAGCACTGGGAAAAAGTGATTCTAGTGTATTATTGGTGTGCTTGTGTGTCTTTGCCTTTCGGTGTAATTTTTTTTTTGGAAATAAAAGAAAAGAGAGTTGCAAAAGACAAAGAAGAAAAACAAAGCGCACTTCCCAAACTTGAATAAAGGGAATGCGACAAACTAAAAAGAAACAAAACACACTTCCCCAACGGAAATAAAACAAATACGACAAACTAAAAAGGAATCAAAACATATTACACCAGAAAACAGGGAGGAAAAGAAAGTAAAGTGAAAGTAGAAATGCTTCCCGTTTAACTTGACTCATCCGCAAATTGCTCCGGAAATACAAAGTGGTGTCGGCTCCCCTATGAGAATAAGTCTATTTAAACCGCTTCTTGGTTGAAAGGAGGAGTACCCTGCATTTCATCCTGCAAACTCAAGAAAAAACATCAAAAAGTCCAGACAGAAAAATCAATGGCATCCTCAGATATGCACGTTGATGACCTTAACCTTGAGTTAACCCTTGCACCACCAAATGCCCAGATACGAGCTCCTCCAACCCTTGTCTTCCCAAACTCTTCTTATCACATTGGTTCGGCCTCAAATTTCTCTGAGGTCGTGCCGATGAGAACTGTACCTGCCGGAAGGTATAACTGTGAGAGGACTCACACCGGCGGTGCATCTGCATGTGGCACAGCGGTCGGCAACAGTGTGGCAGTGGAGGAGTCCCACACTCTAAACGTGCAACACGCGGTTTCCACCACCAATTTAGGCATACGCCTCCTGGCGAGACACGAGAGTGCGGGGCACTAAGTGAGGAGGTGGCGGCCCTGAAAGCTCAGGTGGCGGACCTCCAGAAGCGGCTCTACAGTGCCAACCAGCATGTAGAGATGCTGAGAAAAGGAATGATGATCATGTAGAGCTGTTGCAGGTTCTACAAGCAAGAACAAACAGAGGCAATTAGCCGAAGCCTCAGGTGGCATAGAATGCAACAATATACATGTGATTAGGGATTATATGTACGCATTTTCACGTTTGTGTATGTAATCACATGTTATGGAATGAAATAAGCATTTGAGCCAAAATTCTGGGTGCACAAACATAAAGCAAATACTTCCCAAACTTATATGAAACACTGGTTATAATGGATGGAGATTTAATATCAAACAATGCCATATAAAAAAAATTGGGAAGGATAAACACAAAATAAAAGAAAGAGTAAACAAACAAAAGTTGAACTAACAGTAAAAGTTGAAATAAACAAACTAATAATCGTTTTAAAAATCAAACCCAAAAACAAAATAAACTAAAAAGTTCAAAAGGGTACAAAACTCAAAGTACTACTGATCATCATCAGTCTCATCATCATCATCACCATCAGCATCATCACCATCATCATCATCACCATCAACTTGGGCAGAGGTCCGGGATGACCTGGCATCTGGAGGTGCGTCCAAATGGCGTCAATGGAAGTGCTCATATGCTGCATCTGCTGATCCTGGAGCTGCATTTGCTGGTATTGCATCATTTGCATGTCCCAGATGGCTTGATGACTGGGGTCCCAAGCAGAAGTGTCGATACTAGGAGCAGGTGGGAATGGCGGTGGTGGTGTCGGCCTGTGTGGCGGTGGTGGTGGCATATGGGGCGGCACGCGGGCTGGTGCAGGTGCATGGCGCCTTGAGAATGCTCCTGGACACAGAAGTGTCCGAAATGGGACCCATGGGCTCAACAAATATATCAGGAGAGCGAGCCCGAATACCTGAGCGCTCACATAACATGCTAACAAGGCAAGGATAATAAATGATGCTCTTCTTACGTGCACATGCCTTCAAGCGTTCAAAAATAATTTCACAGATAGAGGCAGGGAAAAAGTTCCCTCATGCAACTCTTTAAGGATCTTGACCCCTCCTGAAGGAATTTCCGACCGTTGGCCGGATGGATAGATATTGTGGCGCACAAAGCTCCACAGGATGGCAAAGTAGGGTGTCAACTTACCCTGAATGAGGACAGTCTTTTTAGCTTGAGATGCAAAGGCAGCAGGGTCAGCATAAAAAAGTGTTTCAGCTGCGCTTTGCATCTCAAAATCTCTATGCAGATATTGTCTCCACTGATAAGTATCCCGCCTAGGTATGTGAAGAACCTCAGATATAATGGAAGGTGATAACTCAAAATTTTTGCCCCTTACCTTGATGGGCACATTTTTATTAGGTCTAAACTCCTCACTAGGGAAAGCAGCATAGAAATCTCGCACAACAGACTCATTGTATTTTTTATAGATGCGAGCTAAGGGTAAGATGTTACGGTCCCTAAGAAGGTACTGGACTTGAAGAAGTCCAGCGGTTTGGATGGAGGGACTGAGATCGAGGTTACGCTCACTAACCACAAGTGGCAGTGAGCATGGCCTCTTCGGCTGAGGTGCACTTCCGGAAGAAGATGCACCCTTTTTCTTACCGGTTCTAGCTCTAGACATCTAAAGAAAATAAACCAATATGCACAAAGCAAGACAACAACAAAAATCATGCCACAATTCCCAAACATGCAATATGCCACCAAATTAACCACAATGCCAGAATTGCATTCACAAAACCAAAATTTCAACCACAATTATGCACAAATTCAACAATGCCACAAAATTAATCACAATGCCATTTATGCCAAAATTTCAAATTGCAAGCCACAATCCCAACATTGAACCACAATTGTAATGAGACAATAATAAACACAAATAACAACAACAATGATCAAGAAAAAAAAATTCAGAGTGAGAAAACATACCCAATTGAGCAAAATCACACCACACAACCACAAACCACAATCAAAAACAAAAACAAAGAAAAACAAGTTAGAAACAATAATAAGCAATAAGAAAATCAATTAGAGTAATAAAATCAAAGGAAATTCAAAAAAAAAAAACGAAATTTACCTTGAGTGAATAGTAACCCTAACTGAAAATTCTCCAAAATTGATGAAAACACTTGAAATTTCAAGGAATAGATGCCAAAAACGGATTCTACTCGAAAAATCAAGTGAGAAAAGTGTGATTTGAGGTTAAATTAGGGTGGGTTGTGAGTGATTTAGAGGCAGGGGAGAAGAGAGAAGTCGAAGGGGGGGGGGGGCTGTCGCTGGGAGGAAGAAGAAGTGAGGAGAGAGAAGAGAAAAAAGAAGAAAAAGTTAAGGATTTTACTAAAATAGCGACGAGCGACCGGTCGTTGGTTCCTGAGCGACCGGTCGCTTTTGAGCAGAATCTAATTTAACGGAAATACGCAAAGAGCGACCCGTCGTTGGGCAAAGCGACCGGTCGTTTTGAGGCAAAATCAAAAATTTTATTTTTCGACTCGCGACCGGTCGCTTTACATGTACGACCGGTCGTTTTTGGTTTTTGGTTTTTGGTTTTTTTTTTATTTTTTTTATTTTTTTTATTTATAATTAAGGACTTACCTTCCCAACTCAGTTTCTCACCACAGGTAGGTGCATCAATGAAGTGGAGCACTTCATCCTCTCAATTCAAAGCATTTTCATGGTAGATTTTCAACCTATGCCCATTAACTTTGAATTCCATTCCCGTGCTACTGTTCGGATATGAACTGCACCATAAGGGTAGACATTAGTAATAATATACGGGCCCGTCCAACGGGATCGAAGCTTACCTGGAAAAAGCTTGAACTTAGAGGTAAAGAGTAATACTCTTTGCCCTATTTCAAACGACTTCCTAATGATATGCCTATCATGAAACGCCTTTGTTTTTTCTTTGTAAATTTTTGCGTTCTCATAAGCATCATTGCGAAGCTCGTCCAATTCGCTCAGTTGTAATCTTCTGTGATCTCCTGCTTCCTTCATGTCGAAGTTGTACTTCTTGATTGCCCAAAGGGCCTTGTGTTCAAGCTCGACAGGTAGATGACAAGGTTTTCCAAAAATTAAGAGAAAAGGAGACATACCGATTGGAGTTTTGTAAGCAGTTCGGTATGCCCATAAAGCATCGTCAAGTCGCATAGACCAATCCTTTCTAGTAGGACCAACAGTTTTCTCCAATATATGCTTCACCTCTCTATTGGAAATCTCTACTTGCCCACTAGTTTGAGGGTGATAGGGGGTGGACACCTTGTGGGTTATGCCATACTTCTTGAGTAGGGTCTCAAATGATCGATTGCAAAAATGGGATTCTCCATCACTTATGATGGCCCTTGGTGTTCCAAACCTACAAAAGATATTAGCTCGAAGAAAGCTAAGAACAACTTTCGAATCATTAGATTTGGTTGGAATTGCTTCCACCCATTTTGAAACATAATCAACCGCAAGTAGAATAAAAAGATTTCCAAAAGATGAAGGAAATGGTCCCATGAAATCTATGCCCCAAACATCAAATATTTCAACAACTAGAATTGGGTTTAAAGGCATTTGATTTCGAGATGAAATGTTACCCATTCGCTGACACCTATCACAAGATAGACAGAATTGTGAGGCATCTTTGAACAAGCTTGGCCAAAAGAATCCACTTTGCAAAACTTTTAATGCTGTCTTCTTGGCTCCAAAGTGGCCACCACATGCATTCGAGTGACAGAATGTGAGTATCGACTGAAATTCGTTCTCGGGAACACATCGCCTAATCACGGTGTCCGAACAATACTTCCATAAATATGGGTCATCCCACACATAGGACTTGGTGGTTTTCAGTAATTTGTCCTTTTGACCTCTTGACAAGTCCCTTGGTATATTTCATGTTGCAAGAAAATTGATAATGTCAGCATACCATGGGTCAAAAACTTGTAATGCAAAAAGTTGCTCATCAGGAAAGGATTCACGAAGAGGAAGAGTGCCTTCTTCGGCATTGGAGTTGGTGATCAATCGGCTAAGGTGGTCAGCTACCACATTCTCCGATCCCTTCTTATCCTTGATTTCTATATCAAACTCTTGGAGTAACAAAACCCATCGTATCAATCTTGGTTTTGCTTCCTTCTTTGCCAAGAGATATTTCAAAGCTGCATGATCAGTAAAAACAATTACTTTAGAGCCTACCAAATACGAACGAAACTTCTCTAAAGCAAAAATTACAGCTAGAAGCTCTTTCTCAGGAGCTGAATAGTTCAACTGAGCATCATTAAGGGTACGGCTTGCATAATATATGGCATGCAATCTCTTCTCAACTCTTTGTCCCAAAACAGCTCCAACTGCAAAATCAGATGCATCGCACATTAATTCAAAAGGTAAATTCCAATTTGGAGGCATAATGATAGGTACAGTTGTGAGAAGAGTTTTGAGCCATTGAAAAGCTGCCAAACATTCATCATTAAAATCAAAATTTGCATCTTTGGCAAGCAAGCTACACAATGGTCGAGAGATCTTAGAAAAATCTTTTATGAATCTTCTATAGAACCCGGCATGTCCTAAGAAGGATCGGATCTCTTTCACTCAATGTGGGACGTGGCAAACCGCTTATCACGTCTACTTTGGCTTTGTCAACCCCAATGCCTTGACTGGAAATCACATGACCTAAAACAATTCCCTGTTGTACCATGAAATGACATTTTTCCCAATTGAGAATTAAGTTGCATTCTCGGCATCTTTGCAAAACTAAAGACAAGTTGTTAAGGCATGAATCAAATGAATGACCAAACACACTAAAATCATCCATGAATACTTCCATAAATTTTTCTACCATATCGGAGAAAATACTCATCATGCATCGTTGGAAGGTGGCCGGGGCATTACACAATCCAAATGGCATACGCCGGTAGGCGAAGGTGCCATAGGGACATGTGAATGTCGTCTTGTGTTGGTCTTCAGGAACGATGGCAATTTGGTTGTATCCTGAATAGCCATCCAAAAAGCAGGAGTAACCTGTGACCTGCAAGTCGTTCAAGCATTTGGTCAATAAATGGTAATGGAAAATGATCTTTACGAGTGGCGGTATTTAATTTTCTATAATCAATGAAAACACGCCATCCTGTTTTGACACGAGAAGGAATAAGTTCATTTTCCTCATTTCTTACAACCGTTATTCCTGACTTTTTAGGAACCACTTGGACCGGGCTTACCCACTTGCTATCGGAAATAGGATAAATTATACCCACATCCAATAGTTTCAGAATTTCTTTTCGGACTACCTCTGTCATAATTGGATTTAGCCTACGTTGAGCATCTTTTGTGGGTTTGGAATCATCTTCCAATAAAATTCTGTGCATGCATCTTGTTGGGCTTATTCCCTTAATGTCCGCAATACTCCAACCAATTGCTCCCTTGTGTTCTCCTAACACTCGCATCAACTTCTGTTCATTTTCCACATTGAGATTGCAAGCAATAATCACGGGCAATGTCTCTGTTTCACCTAAATAAACATACTTCAAGTGGGATGGCAATGGTTTGAGCTCTAACTCAGGTGCCCTGTCAAGAGAAGGAACAAGCTTTTCAGGATTGACTGGCAAAGGTATAAAATTAGGAGTGTACTTACGTGGTATGGCTGGACATGCATCAAGGAATTGCACAGTCTCATGTAACTCATTGTCATCAATTTCAGCAACTTGAGGATTTTGTGTCAACACCTTTTCTAATGAATCTGTACCATGAGTTCTATTGAAGGTATTTTGCACAATTTGACACAATGTATCAATACGAAAACATTCATGTTCATCAGTAGGGAGTTTGAAGGCATCATATATATTGAACATTATTGTTTCCCCTTGAACTGTCACTGTCAATGTTCCTTGTCGAACATTGATCACAGGTATCTGCAGTGGCCATGAAAGGGCGGCCAAGAATCAATGGAAGATCCGCACCCGGAATAGGAGCTTCTTCCATTTCTAGCACCAAAAAGTCAGCGGGTAAAATGAGATCATTTACTTTCACAAGTATATGTTCCAAGATTCCTCTTGGATACCTCACTGATCGGTCCGCCAATTGAATGCTGACAGAAGTTGGTTTAAGATCACCTAAATTAAGGGCTTCAAAAACAGAATAGGGCATTAGATTAATTGAAGCACCTAAATCAAGTAAAGCTTTTTCAAACAATTTATCACCAATAGTGCAAGGAATTGTAAAACTTCCTGGATCTTTTAATTTGGGAGGGAGCTTCCTTTGCAAAACAGCAGAAGCTTCTTCCGTTAGGGCAACCGTTTCATGATCTTGGAATCTCCTCTTGTTGGTACAAAGGTCCTTCAAGAACTTTGCATAACTCGGAATTTGCTTGATTGCATCCAAGAGAGGAATGTTGACTTGCACTTTTCTGAAGGTTTCCAATATTTCCTTGGCATGTTGAATTTTTTTGGAACTCATAAGCCCTGAGGAAAAGGAGCACGTAAGATATCTTCATTAGTAGGTTCACGACTTACCTTCTCCTTCCTTGCCCTTCTCGCAAGTTCATGCTTTGGGATCCATTCGGATGAAGAAGCTGCATGTTTATCTTTCTCCTTGTTGGTTTCATCCTTTTCTGTAGGCTCAGTCACTTGTTCAACCTGCATCTCATCATCATTTTGAATCGCATTTTCAGAATTATCAACCTCACCAATTACCTTACCAGTTCTCAAGGTAACTGCTTGAACGTGCTCACGCCCACTTGGATTAATCACTGGTTGGCTAGGCATCATACCAGGTTCCCTTTGACTCAAAGCTGTAGCAATTTGCCCCACTTGATTTTCTAGATTAGCAATGGCCTTATCCGTTTTCTGCATGTGGGTGTCATTCCTCTGCATGTAGCCTTTTGTCTCAGTGATGAAACTATCTGTGTTTCTAGCCATTGAAGCAACAAGTTCTTCCAAATATTTTCCTGTAGATTGTGGGTGAGATGGATTTGAACTTGATTGGTTAGGTGGTGGTTGTGGTGGATTGTAATAGTGCATTTGACCATGAGGTGGACGAGTATGTTGTTGGCCTTGAGGTGGTTGGGATGGCCCTTGTTGAACATTCGAATTGTCACTCCACCTGAAATTCGGATGATTTCTCCACCCCGGATTGTATGTTTGTGAGAAAGGATCATTCTTTGGCCACTGATTTTCTCTGAAATGAGCCCATTGCATTTGCTTCCTCATGTGTCAAGGGACAATCCTCAGTGTCATGACCAATTGTGGAGCAAAATGCACAAACCTTGGATGATCCGGTGCCAATTTCTTCACCATGTTGGTTAGGTTTGCTATCTGAGCTTCCATACTAGAAAGGGTACTTACATCATAGGATTCCCCTTTTCTGACTGGTTTTTGCCTTGAATTATATTGGCGAGCATTTGCAGCAACAAGATCAAATATCGCTCGCACTTCTGATGGAGTTTTGGTCATTATAGTTCCTCCTCCAGCTGCATTCACATTACTTTGATCCGCTTCAAAAAGTCCTTCATAGAAGTGTTGCATTAAAAGCCAAGCTTGTATGTTATGATGTGGACAAGTGATTAGAAGTTTCTTGAAACGGTCCCAATAATCCTGGAAGCTTTCTCCCGGCCTTTGCAGAATTCCTGTAATTTGGCTTCGGAGTTCATTTGTCCTTTGCGCTGGGAAGAAATGTTGCAAGAACTTTGAAGCAAGGTCCGTCCACGTTGTGATGGAATTTGGAGGTAGATAGTGAAGCCATTCCTTTGCTGTATCCTTCAAACTAAACGAGAAAAGTCTCATTCTTATCTCGTCACTATTCATGCCTCCGATCTTTATTGTGGAACACACTTCCTCAAAGTCTAGGATATGTGCATTAGGATTTTCTCCGGGATTTCCCAAGAACTTAGGCAATATGTGTATCATGCCCGATTTCAACTCAAAGTTTTCCAAAGTGGATGTGGGATATACTATGCAAGATGGTTGTCCAGTTGTTGGCGGTGAAGAATATTCTTGCATAGTAAGTTCCGCATTTGCAGCTGCCGCCATTGGTGAAGGTGGAGGTGACTCGACTTTTGGTGAGCTTGGTGATGATGAAAACGGTGAGAATGGGAGAGGCAATGGAGTAGACACAACTATTCGGATGTTCCTTTCTCTCAAAGCTTGAGCTTGGATATCTTCTATTGTGGAATCTAGTGAAATATCAAAATTCAAAAAGGACATAAGCAAAGTGTTCCTGCAATATGAAGAAACAAAATCAAACTTAAATAAAATGAAACGACAAACAAAGAAAAAATGAAAATAAAATTAAGTACTCTAAATATACTCAAACAAAACATATAAGCAACCGTGCCAGTTCCCCGGCAACGGCGCCAAAAATTGTTGCATTCCTAAGAGGACACAAATTAATGTGCAAACAACCAATTAAAAATACCCGCAAGTGCACGAGTCTATTGAAGTATAGATTATACAAGTACGGGGTTCGATCCCACGAAGAACTTGTCGGTTTCCTATAAGTTCTAATTCGAGTACAAAGAGAACACTTATTTAACACACCACAAATGCAAAATGGAAATTAAAAATGAGTAAAGAAATGTAAAAGAAACAAACAAAACAAAAGAAGAAAATGTGCTGTGAACAGGTACGAGCGACCGGTCGTTGGATGCTGAGCGACCAGTCTTTTCGAGAGAATCGAAATGTGAGAATTATGTGGCGAGCGACCGGTCGTTTGATACTTGCGACCGGTCGTGAACAGTAAAAAGCGACCGGTCATTACCTAAAAGCGACCGGTCGTTTTCGAGCAGAATCGAAATGTGAGAATTGTGTGTTGAGCGACCGGTCGTTGAGATACTAGCGACCGGTCGTTTCTTCACAGAATCGTTTTTCTCTATTTTTCAGTTCCGACCTCTGTTCAGTTTTCGACCTATAACTTTCCCACCGTACTTCCAAAATTTACGTTCTTTATACGGTTGGATTCAGCACAGAAAATTCAAGAACACAACGCGGACCAAAAGTCCAAAAACAATTACGTAAACAACCAAAATTCAGCAACAAAGACACATAACCTGTCGAACACGCAACTCACACACACATTTTGGGGGGGTTTTGATTTGGTTCAAGTGATCTATTTCTATTGCATGTAAGTAAATGGACTTCGAATTTAAATGAGAATGGCAGAGATGAATTATCAAGATGTGAAATTCAAATGTAACAAACACTTGGGTTTCGGAATCCACCCTAAACAATTCTACCAAAGTTCATGAATACTCAAGTGATGAACTCTAAACGTGTTGATGAAAATGTTCGCAATCAAGACCAGGTACGAGTGACTCAAGACGCATTGATTCTCTCTAATAAACGTAAAGTGCAGTATGAGTGCTACAATACTTGTGCCTTCCCTATAATCCAATCTAGGTGTGCTTAGTACTTTGATTCAATTACAAGAAAAACCCATTAAGTTCAAAGAGAATATGAACATCACAAGAATCCTAATAGCATGGTGTTTACATTAGGTATTCAAGAAACCAATTCACATGGATGATTCTTACTTCATCCATTTATTGCTTAGGATAACATGAAGATACACATAACCTCAACAACCTCAAGAAGCATGCTTTCAAAGGTGATCAATCAAAGAAGAACATACATCAAGGATAGATTAATTTGGTGAATTGGAATTCATCAACAATATCTAGAAATTCATACACTCAAGCATCAAAACAATAAGGTAATCATGTTTAGGGCTTCAACCTAAGCCCTAGCTATGGAGTTTAGTTGCTCATATTTATTCCAAATACAAACTCAAAATGAAAATAGAAAGAGTTTACAGATTTTCAGAAAATGATGAAAGCTTCAAGATCATCAAAGGTGGAAGTCTTCTTCTCCACTTTTCTTGGCTACACCTTGGCTTTCTCCAAGCTCCAAACTCTCCAAAATCTGCTCTCCAGTTGTAGAATGATAGAATGGATCAGCTACCCACGTTTTTAAGCCTCTCATACTTCAGATTGCACTCACCTATCCCTTGCCCATCAATTCCAGCTCAAAGATATCATATAAAACTCATGCTTTAGTTAAAGCCTTTGCCCTTGTCCCCTTGCCATGATGAAGCTTTGTCCTCAATAAGATGCCAATTGCTTCAGAAAATATCTCAAAGCTAAGGTAACTTCTTGTTACCAAGAGTTATGATAACAAGAAAATCAAGATAACACAAAGGAGGTAAAAGCTGGCCAAATTCGGATTTCAGAGCTGTGGTAACATGCAGGATTGGTTGGATGGGAAATACTTGTCCAATGGAGCTCAAATTTGGATATGTTGTAGTTAACATCCATTGGAACAAGTCTCATGAAGATCATGACCTCATCCGAGTACCAGAGAATGTTGATCCCAGGACAAGAAGTTGACCTACGAAAATAAGCAAAAACAGAATTTATAACAAATAATGCACTTTTAGCTCATTTTCAATCTAACCAAGGTAAAATTTAAGAAAACACAAAAAGGAAGTAAAAAGCTATAAAATGTCAAGAACTAACTCAAAATAAAAGGTGAATAACATGAAAAATCATGTGTAAAAATGAACCGAACAATACCTTACGTCGGTGTCATTGAGCTTTCAGCTTTGGAAAGCCAATGGGTGTCCATTGTTCGGTTCATTTTTATACATGATTTTTCATGTTATTCACCCATTATTTTGAGTTAGTTCTTGACATTTTATAGATTTTTACTTCCTTTTGTGTTTTCTTAGATTTTACCTTGGTTGGAATGAAAATGAGCTAAAAGTGCATTATTTGTTATAAATTCTGTTTTTGTTCATTTTCGTAGGTCAACTTCTTGGCCTTGGATCTGCATGCTCCGGTGCTTGGATGAGGTGATGATCTTCATGAGACTTGTTCCAATGGATATTAACTACAACATATCCAAATTTGAGCTCCATTGGACAAGTATTGTCTATCCAACCAATCCAGCATGTTACCATAGCTCTGGAAATCCGAAATTGGCCAGCTTTTACCTCCTTTGTGTCATCTTGATTCTTCTTGTTACCATAACACTTGGTAACAAGAAATTACCTTTGTAAATGAGATATTTTCTGAAGCAATTGGCATCTTTAGGAAGACAAGGATTCATCATGGCAAAAGGGGACAAAGGCAAAGGCTTTGGAGGAAAGAATGACTTTTATATTCAAAGTGGGAGCTGGAAATTGATGGGCAAGGGAAAGGTGAGTGCAATCTGAAGTAGGAGAGGCTTTTGAACGTGGGTAACCTATCCATTCTATTATTCTACACATTGGGAACAGATTTTGGAGAGCTTGGAGCAAGGAGAAAGCCAAGGTGCAGCCAAGCAAAGTGGAGAAGATTTTTTGCGCGGCCCTTACGGCCTATCCCCTTAGGTCACCTCACCTGTTCCCCAACCCCTTTAATTGCATTTCTGCCTTTCAGCGCTTTCAAGAAACAAAAGTCGTCACACCTTCCTATGAAGCAAATAATTCTGGCTTGGGAATGTGAGAGGGACCTCTGCTTGTCGACACGTCCCTCGCTTGGTTGCATGTGACTCACAAGTGTCGAGACATCAGGGCCAACTTTTTCTATTTTTCTAAGTTCTCACTCTTTGTGCTTCTGACTTGGTTTCTTTTTTTTTTTATATACTTTCTTCGCTTTTGGGCTTTCGTTTGGGTTGGGCTTTCATTTTGGTTTGTGCGTTTCTTTGGGTTTGATTTCTGCGTGCGTAGGACTATTGTTAGGGCTTATTGTTTTGTTTTGTTTGGTTTTGTTTTGCAACCGTGTTATAGTTGTTTTTCTTGTTTGTTCTTGTATTTACTTGTTTTATTCCCTTTATTTCTTGTTATGACATTGTTGATGCCTAAATTCTTCAACATTGAGGACAATGTTTATTTCTAAGTTTGGGAAGGGATAGCAAGTCTTTTTCGTTTCGCTTAAATTCTTGCTTTCTTTTGTTTTGTTTTCTTTTCAGCTTTGAGTCTTGTTGTTTTCAAGTCACTTTCCGGACATATATGATGAGATTGTGATGAATGTTTACATGACTTTATTGAAAATGCTAAAAAAAAAAAAATATTTGTTATTCACTAAATGGCATCGTTCTAGCATGATATGTTTGAAACCTTCTATGCACTTGCCATTTGTTTCATAATTCTCCAGTTGAGGGACTTGCATGATCCAAAGAATTGTATCAAGCATGAATTAGACTTGTATAACCATATAATGTGAGCTTTGAGCCTTATGCTTCAATTCATGAGTGTTACACATATTCTTATCTTCTTGTCATCCGAGTTGTTGTTTGATCTCATTATTCATTGACTTGGTTGTGCACTTAAAAGACATTCATTATTGTGCAATTTGATTACATGACATTTGAGAAATGATATTAAGGCCCTCTTTGGACCGTTTGTGCCTTTCAAGCTAACCCTATGCATGCTTAAGCATGATTTTCCATTGTTAACCACCTTGAGCCTATATGTAAGTCTTTTCTTTCAAGTAACCAATTATTACTTCTAGCCTTAGCCTGAAAAACAAGAATTTACCTTTCTAAGGAACTCATGAGCTTTAATTTAGATGTGTTTTTCATGCTAAGTTTGGGAAGGGTTATTACATTTCGAAAAAAAAAAGAGTACTTCACTCAAAGGGTGAAAGAAAAGAGAAAAGTTGTGGTTAAGTGGCAATGGATTCAAAATTCAATTCCATGTTTCTTGGTTGGCCTCAAAAAAATAAAAATAAAAATAAATAAATAAATTGATGGTTGTTCAAATGGAAGAAAGGAGTGTGAATCAAAATTTTGTGGAGGTATAAGGCTTTGTGGTCTATTTGATCACCTAAATATATATATATATATATATATATATAATAAATGAGTGAAAATCTCAAGCGTGATGTTTCAAAGTCTTTTAGTCAACGATTATATGCTCTTACATTTTGAGTTCCTTGGACTTTGTTGTATCCTATCCTTCATTTCTTACTCACCTTACACCCTTAGCCCCATTACAACCTATAATAAAGACCTAAATTGATCCTAAATGTCATGTGGTTGAATTGCACACATTCTGCTTTTAAGTGTTTGTCATCCTTCTTGAGATCATAGTTATGCATGTTTTTCATCCTTCTATTTTGAGTTAAGTCCCTTATGGTTTAACTCTATTCTCATATTTACTATTGAGTGATGCATTGTAACCCTCTTCTGAGTGATTCATTTATGAGAGGACAACTTTGGTGAGATTTGAAGTTACTTTTGTGCTTGGTATGATTTTTGAAGTTGTGTGAAAACTGAAATTGGAGAATGAGTTCTATTTGACCATCACACTACTACATTTGAGCATGTTGTGTTTTGACTGAGTTTTTCTTGTGAAAACTTTTGATTCGTTTGCATGAGTCGCTCTCTCTTTAGAAAGTGTTCGGAAAGTTTTATTTTCGAGTCTTGTTTTAGTTTCTGTTTTGCTCGAGGACTAGCAAAAGATAAGTTTGGGAAGTTTGTTCGGTTCATTTTTACACATGATTTTTCATGTTATTCACCCATTATTTTGAGTTAGTTCTTGACATTTTATATCTTTTTACTTCCTTTTTGTGTTTTCTTAGATTTTACCTTGGTTGAAATGAAAATGAGCTAAAAGTGCATTATTTGTTATAAATTCTGTTTTTGTTCATTTTCATAGGTCAACTTCTTGGCCTTGGATCTGCATGCTCCGGTGCTTGGATGAGGTGATGATCTTCATGAGACTTGTTCCAATGGATGTTAACTACAACATATCCAAATTTGAGCTCCATTGGACAAGTATTGTCTATCCAACCAATCCAGCATGTTACCACAGCTCTGGAAATCCGAAATTGGCCAGCTTTTACCTCCTTTGTGTCATCTTGATTCTTCTTGTTACCATAACACTTGGTAACAAGAAATTACCTTTGTAAATGAGATATTTTCTGAAGCAATTGGCATCTTTAGGAAGACAAGGCTTCATCATGACAAAGGGGACAAAGGCAAAGGCTTTGGAGGAAAGAATGACTTTTATATTCAAAGTGTGAGCTAGAAATTGATGGGCAAGGGAAAGGTGAGTGCAATTTGAAGTAGGAGAGGCTTTTGAACTTGGGTAACCTATCAATTCTATTATTCTACACATTGGGAGCAGATTTTAGAGAGCTTGGAGCTAGGAGAAAGCCAAGGTGCAGCCAAGCAAAGTGGAGAAGAAAGCTTCCACCATTGATGACCTTGAAGCTTTCACAATTTTCTCAAAATCTGTAAACTCTTTCTAATTTTATTTTGAGTTTGTATTTGGAATAAGTATGAGCAACTAAATTTCATAGCTAGGGCTTAGGTTGAAGCCCTAAACATGATTACCTTATTGTTTTGATGCTTGAGTGTATGAATTTCTAGATATTGTTGATGAATTCCCCCCCCCCCCCCGCCAAATGTGTGTTGTGTGTGTGTATTTGAAACATTGTGTATTTTCTTTATTGAATTCTGTTTATTTCGGTAACTGTTTTGGACTTTTGGTCCACCTTGTGATCTTTGTTTTTCTGTGCTGAATCCAACCGTATAAAGAACTCGAAATTTGGATAAATGGTTGGAAAGTTATAGGCAAAACACTGGACAAAGGTCGAAACTAGAAAAACAGAAAAACGATTCTGTGCAAAATCGGCCGGTCGTCACTGTTCACGACCGGGGGCTACTGTTCACACACTGTTCACGGTACTGTTTATTTTCGCTGTTTACGGTACTGTTCACATGTGATAAATATGTGATAAAATGGTGATAGAAAATGCTGTTTGTGTTTTTCTTTAGTTTTCTTGTGTTGTTTCATTTCTTTTACACTTCTTTACTCATTTTTAGTTTCCTTTTTGCATTTGTGCATTTGTGGTGTGTCAATTAAGTGTTCTTTACATACTCAAATTAGAACTTATAGGAAGACGACAAGTTCTTCGTGGGATCGAACCCAATACTTACATAATCTATACTTCTTTAGATTCGTGCACTTGCGGATATTTTTAATTGGTTGTTTGAACATTAATTTGTGTCCTTTTAGAAATGCAACATCCATCCTGCATGAGTGCACCACCAATAGCAAAATCTGAGGCATCAGTGTGTACCTCACAAGATTTGCTAAGATCGGGTAGTCTCAGCACTGGTTCCTCCATAAGTGCCCTCTTCAACTCATCGAAGGCATGCTGGCATAGTGGCGTCTCACTGCCACGTCTTGTTTTCTTTAGCAAATCCGTCAAGGGGGCAGCAATGGCTGAATATCCCTTGATGAACTTGCGATAGTAGTTGACCAACCCAAGGAAAGACCGCAACTCAGGTACCATGGTTGGTGGTTCCCACTCTTGAATGGCTTGCACCTTGCCCTCCTCCATGAGCAATTGTACACCCCATATCTTGTGACCAAGGAACTCTATCTCTTCTTGGACAAATGGGCACTTCTCCTTCTGCACATATAGCTTGTTCTCTCTCAGAACTTGGAACACCTTCTGCAAGTGCTCGAGGTGCTCCTCTAGAGAATTACTGTACACCACAATATCATCGATGTAAACCACAACAAACTTGTCCAACAAAGGATGGAATACCTTGTTCATTAGAGTGCAAAAGGTTGCAGGGGCGTTAGTCAGGCCGAACGGCATGACAAGGAACTCGTAAGACCCATGTCTTGTCACACATGTGGTCTTTGGTTCGTCTCCGGTGCGATCCTCACTTGATAGTATCCTGAGCGTAGGTCCAACTTGGTGAAGTACCTAGCTCCTCCCAACTGATCAAACAAATATGCAATCAAAGGGATTAGATACTTATTTTTTATGGTCACCTTGTTTAGCGCCCGGAGTCGATGCACAACCTCAGTGTCCCTTCTCTCTTCTTCTGGAACAGGATTGAGACACCATAAGGGGCTTTGGATGGTTGGATGTACCCAGCGTCCAACAGTTGCTTCAACTGCTTCCTCAATTCCTCCAACTCAGGAGGTGCCATCCGGTACGGCGCTTTGGCAGGGGGTTTGGAACCCGGTTCTAGGCCTGGGCACAGTTTGGGGTTCAGTCAAATTTTGGCCGACCCGCAGGCCAAACTGATGGAGAGCTCGATTCTCGAGTCGGGGTGGGGTCTAGGGTAAACCCGAAATTTGGCCGAACCAGAAATGGGCCTCGGTTCTAGGTCGGTTCTTAGTTCTGGTCGGTTTGGGCTTGAGCCCAATTTTAACATTTTCAAAAGCCCAAATCTTATTTACTTTCAGCATAAAAAAGCCCAAATCATATTTTTTTAGCAAAACAAAGCCCAAATCAGATTTACTTTTATTCAGCCAAAACATTTTTTTTTGTTGTCAAATTGCCAAAACCTATCAAAATTCTTATGAACAAGCCCAAAACATTTTTTACTTATCTTTCAAAACCTGAAATCATGTAAATTCAACCTATAAAAATCCATCATTCCAATCTAAGTTTCTAAACTAAATGAATCTCACATTCACACATTTAACCAACCAACCAAGGAAAGGAAATATAATCTCTTACAAACCATTACAAAAAATAATACATGAACCAAATTAAACTTATGAAATTAAAGATTACAACCCATCACAAAAATACACAAAAAGATAATATCATTGCAAAAAATCTGTTGCATCCATTCTTCCAAAAGCCTTAACAAAGTAACCTACACAACACTTAAAAGAATTAACACAAAGTTTCATCGTCAACAAATCATAATTAAAATAAGATGCAAGAAAAATACCTTCCAACATATCTTAATCACACTAAGAAGGGAGAGTCTTATTCAAATTTGTTGTGGATGTTTTACTCCCCATTTCTACAAAATATAATAAAATAAATCAAACCAATTTGAGTTAGAACACATAAAAATAAGAAAATAATCGGATTCAAATATACTTATAGAAATGAAAATATTACCCATTTCAATTGATTCATAGAACTTCATCTCCTCAATGCTTGGCACATATTGCAATGAAGAAATATCTTCGGACCTTATCCAATTTTGAGAGCAAATCAAAGCCTCAACCATCCTAGGAGACAATGAGCTTCGAAACGAGTCTATCACTCTCCCACTTGTGCTAAAACAAGACTCCGAAGCTATTGTGGAAGTAGGGATTGCAAGCACATCCTTTGCAATTGATGCCAAAGTAGGATTGTTTGTGCCTAATAAATCTCGGCCATAAATTGGCCGAAGGGACCTTCCTCGGCCTTAGCACCTGTTCATGAACTAAAACTTGGCGTTTCGTTAGATACTTTGCCTTCCTAAGGACAAAGGAAAAGTTGCAAAGGCGTAAACATCTCGGCCTTCCAACCGCGGTGTCATAGGCCGAGGCCGAAAAATGAAGGAGTCACGGCCGAAGGAATCAGAGTCAAATCGCCACATGGCAGCAGGGTCCCATGCTTCATTTATTGAAGTAATGCCTCTGTTCATTGCAGCAAACCCACTGGCCACGAAAGAGCATTTAATGCACGAGGGAAGATGGGAAGTGACTGAAGTCAGGGTTTGGTGATGGGAATTAGAGTGATTAGACGCAAACAATCTCACAAGAATTCTTACAGCTTGAGAGATTAGGTCACCAGCTATCATGGAAATAAATGCGTCTCCATGGCCAAAGGCGCAGAACCCACGATCAGGGCGGCATCTGAAGATTTACCAGAATTTATGGGGTCACACTACCATGCTTCACGATCCCAAATATCAATTGGACTACTCACTTGCTTTGATCAGGCTCCACCATGCATATTTTCAGCCTCGATTACTCCTCCAGAGCTCTTCCTATAAATACCAAGCTCAAACTACATTCAAAGGGTTCAAACACCAAACCAAAAGCCTTCCACGGAGCAAATTATATTTTCCTGTAATGCACTTTCAATACCTTTACTTGCTTCCCAAGGAGTAGTGTTAGATTGTAAGGAAAATCCATTCATCAATATATCATACGGCCCTTGATTTTCAAGGCGCCGAGCACCATCTCTGTTACTCTCTCATTCACCCCATATATCATACGATCGTCGCTCCCTGAGCAACGCGCGGAGCACCGCCCAAAACCCATCATCAACACCACCACTAAACGGCCTTGTAGCTCAGGCCGTGAACCTGACGACCGAGATCAATTCCTCTCTCGGCCACAATCGTTTGAATAGGAGTTGAACTCAAACAGGCGCACCACTTAACCATTTTATCCAAATCACATAGCTCGACGCACGGAGACCGTGCTGGCACGCCCGCGCACCACCGCACCGCACCCAAAAGAAGGAAGCCACGTGTTAACGCATATCCCCTCGGCCCGAAGCACCAGGCCTTGAGATTTGCGCAGCCAACACTTTTGGCACGCCCGGTGGGACTCTTGTCAAAAACTCATGGTGGAAACTAGGGCACAGGCAAAGCTCAAGAACAAAACAGTCGAAATGACTTCCGAGACTCCGTAGCCCACCTCACCAATAACTATCACCGAGACCGAACATGCGGCTCAGGACCTCGGCCAGCGTTCTAGTAACTACAGATCGCATGGCCGAGTCCACACAAGAGCAAGCAGTGGTGGAGGATCTGATGTCTAAGCAGGCCTACAGGATATAGACATCCTTTATGGCCGCAATGGACAGATTTCCTCGAACTGCGGACGCTTTTTCAAGAGAGGATGCCGGCAACCTCGTCCATGACACCTCCCAGAGCCGGCAGATAATCCAAGAGCGCGAAAGGATCGAGCCTTACGACGAAAGCAGCAGCCTCGGCGTCTCTGGCCGCACTCAAGCGTCAGGATACGGTCAGGCATTCTCTGCCGTCGACGAATAGCTAGGGGCAGTCCCAGCCCACATGGGCGAATCCCGGACCAACCTACCTTGCAGAAACAACGTACGGCCCACTCCATGCTTTGGCCGTCTGAGGTAGGGCAAAGTAACCTCACGCCTTCCGCGATCCAGGCAACTCTGCCCAGTTCATACTTTGGCCGTTCAGACCCATCCTGGCCCAAGAAACGCGGCCACCGCTTCATCACAACATTACGGTCAGAGCAATCCGACCGTTTCACCACCATTGCAGGCGTCGTTATTACCGTTCAGGCTCCCACCTTCAGTATGGTTCGGCCTATAAATCGGTGCTCAATTATATATCATTTTGTATCCTTCTAACTTATGATTTGGTTATGTTTCTGAGTTAAACTTGTGCTTTTAATAAGTTTTGTGTTTGTTTCAGTGTAATAAGCTTGAAATTCATTAAATGCATTTTGGAGACAAGTTGGCTCAAAATGGTGTTTGCAGATCAGTCAACTTCACGAATTGGAATGTACTTGTTCAAGAAGAACCAGATAACGAGCCATACATCATTGGAAATATGCGGAAGTCTAGTTTTTGGAGAATTTTACGGTTCATGATTCCGAGTCTTCTAGAGAAAGTTATACAAGTTTTGGCAACTTAAGGTCAAATTCGGTAGCATCTTGCGTTCCTGGGCCAAAAATGACATTTGACGGGCTTTCCAATTTTTCCTTGAGCTGGGCTGCATATTCTTGGAAATATAATTCAAAGAGGTTGAAGATCCAGATTTTTCCAGATTTTTTAGTTGGGAGGATCAAGCTCAAAACAAGCCCACAAGCTGATTGCAATGAAGTCAATTCCAATCTATTTTCGGCAGTCAACTTGCAAGGCCCAAAACATACACTTGTATTACTCATATGGGAATACATTCTTCATACAGGTTGTTCCAATGGGTGTCTATTATGACATATCCAAATTTGAACCCCATTGGATACATATTGAAACCTCAGGCCTTCCTACACCAAGCCTAGTTAAGAAGAATCGTTTTTTTTTCAGCAATCAAAAGAAAACCCACATGGGTTGGCAGCAAAAGGCAGCCACAATTGAACACCTTTGAACACCCATGTGAAGAAAACTTGAGGTGCAACAAAAGAAGTATGAGATGAGATTGATTCCAACCACACTAACATAGACAAGATGAAGTGGGAGTTATGGGTTGTATTAAATGAGGAATGACGATGTTGGATTTCATCATGATATTCATCCCTCTTAGCCCTATAAATAGAGAAGCCTTCAAGCTTCAAAACATACCCCAAGGGGGGGAGCTCTCAAACACTTCTCTAGAGCTCCCTTCCCTTCTCTCCCTCAAATTCTCTTAGTTTCCTTTCAAGTTGTCAATTGTTGTAACAAAATGATTTTACTAAATTTTCCTTCAAGTTTTCTTAGTTCCACTTTACTTTTATTTGTAATGTATATTCTTTCTTAAGTATTCAAGTTTAATTAGTTTCCAAGTTTCAATTATGGTTTTTGTTCTTATTCATTATGCTTATAAGTTAATATGTTAATTTGAATGATTGATCACCATTTAGGCTTGCATGTTAGCTATCTTGGTTTGAATTAAGAGTAGACACCATGCTTTAATTCGAATTGAACTATGAATAGGAAGAGTATGTATGGACATTCGACAACAGGGATTAGATACATGCTTGGTTGTTTAAATTGTTCTTCTATGCTTAATGGGTTCCTAATGCTTAATTTTAGGTTAGACAACAAATTATCAAATTAGGGAATTAGGAATACAAAGTTATAACCAAACACCATGGCTTAATCATACTTTAGCTAGAGTTATTTCCTTTTTTTCTTGTTTTATTTATTTTCTTTTTCATTTTTGTTTGGCGTAGGGGAAATGAATTGGATCATTCAATCACCAATCCTCGTGGGATCGACCTCGCACTTACATATGCTATATTACCAAACGGCTCGTGCACTTGCGAGTATCACAAGTTGAGGATGCAGCTGAATCCATGTTGGTGCAGCTGAATCGAAGCAACACGACCATCCCGACGGTAACACACACGCACCTTGGTCAAACCCATGGCGCTCATCTAGCGCCACCCGGCTCGGTCGTACCGACCGAGTCCCTGTTCAAGTGGCCCAGCAGGTGAGGCCACAGAAGGATGTGCAATAGGTCCCACGGCCATTGGCGGTCCAATGGGGGATACCCCTTCGGGGGCTTCGGTTCGGATATATCCGATGTATGACTAAGGACGGCTTAGCCCGAAGGCGGCCGGGGGCACCAGGGTACACTGAGCCGTGTCCATCAGGGAAACCCAGGGTTTGGCGCGAACTTGTTCCCTAAGGTTTTTTGGGCACGCCGTACATCAAAACACTCGGCCGTGGACACTCCTTATGTCTTGGCCCACGACTATGACACTAATAAACTATTGGAGCTGAAGGTTCGATTTCTTCAAGTTATCAAGCAACTTAGCCAAAAGGGGAAGGACTACGCTCAAACCATGCCCCGGAGTTTAGAAAATTTAGAACAGTCAAGACTCGACGCTTACAATTCAGTGCAAGTTCAAGAAAAAATGGCACCGAGGGCTTACGACAAAAAAGTCAAAAAGAAAAAGAGGGCGAAATAGGCAAACGAGCTAAACAAACGGTGCGGCCAACATACAAAGCGAAAAGCTTACATTTAATTTTTCAGAAAAGAAGGCCCATACTTTATATCTAAGTTAAAAGGTTCATATTTACAAACAACGGCCATTTTTGGCCGAGCAAAAATATATACATATACCTGTATATGTTTACGTAAAAAAGAAAATATATACATATACCGCCTAGACCCCTTCGCTGAACATCCCCCAGATAGGCAAGTGATCCTTCTCCAAGTGATGTCCCCACCATCTATATCCGCATGTCATCTCGGCCGGATCAGCTTCCTCTCGGCCAATGCCTTCTTCTTCTCGGTCGCTGCTTTAAGGATTTGCCTGGCCGAGGACTTTAGCTCGGTTTCGACCGCAATCGTACCATCTCGGCGCTGAGGTATGAGATCTCGACGGGCCTGAAGCTCGGCAATCTGAGCCTCAACCTCGCGAGTTCCACGTTCTCCCGTTGGACAACGAGGTCATTCTCTTTCAATCGAGCCATCACAGGTCGGACTTGTTCTTTTATCTCCAACAGTTCTTGCTTGAGCGAGCTTCCCTCGGCCATCCTCATAGTGGCTTCAGCATATCAACCGATCATTTCCTTGCCTTCGGCCAAGTGGGCCTGGAACTCATCCAGCTGGGCCGAGTTTCAGCAGACCAAGCGTCATAGCCGTAACCATGCAGGACCTGAACTCCATGAATGCCTCGGTGGTGGAAATTTGGTGAACCCCAAAGAGAAGGAACTCTCGGAGCCGATCAACGACATCCTTGGAATCCTCGTCCAAGGGGGCCGAGGTCGAGCTACCTCCTTCTTCATGAAGGCTGGCGTAGAGCTCCGCAAGATCATCGGAGGAGGTGGTCTCCTGGAAATGAAAAATGAGGCCTAAATAAGAAACAAATAACTAGGGGATGAGGAATGACAAGACAAGGGAAAAGTCTAAACACTCACTTCAGCGGCCGACGGTGCGGCAAGGACTTCTACAACCACGAGTTCGGTTAGGACCGTCGAAGAGACCGGCAGCGGGATCGACGCATCAGTGACCGTAGTCTCAACCACTGCGAGCTCAGTGACGATCGTCAATTCTTGGAGCGTAGGCACCAAAGGCATAGACACAACGGCCGAGACAACGGACGAGCTCGAAGGGGTCCCATTTCCGCGGCCTTAGCACTTGCTCACGAGACCAAAACGCAGCGTTTTCGCCAGGGGATTTTGGCCCTTCTAAAAATCAAAAGAGAAATTGCTAAGGCATGATCATCTCGGCCTTGATTATAGGCCGAGGCCGAGGCCGAAACAAAGTCACGGCCGAAAGTAGTCAGGTCAAGTCATCACGTGACAACAGGGTCCCATGCTTCATTTAATGAAGTAATGCCTCTGTTTGTTGCAGCAAACCCACTGACCACCACTAAACATTTAATGCATGAGAGAAGATGGGAAGTGACTGGAGTCAGGATTTGGTATTGGAATCAGAGAATGATTAGCAGACATTCTCACAAGAATTCTTACAGCTTGAGAGAGTAGGTCACCAGCCATCAGAACAATAAATGCGTCTCCACGGCCAAAAGCGCAGAACCCACGATCAGGGCGGCGGCCGAGATTTACCAAGATTTATGGAGTCACACCACCATGCTTCACGATCCCAAATGTCGATTGGACTACCCACTTGTTCTGACCAGACTCCACCATGCAGGTCGTCAGCCTCAATTACTCCTCCAAAGCTCTTCCTATAAATACAAGGCTCAAACTACGTTCAAAAGGTTCAAACACCAAACAAAGGCCTCCCACGGAGCAAATTATATTTTCCTGTACTGCACTTTCAATACATTTACTTGCTTTCCTAGGAGTAGCGTTAGATTGTAAGGAAAATCCATTCATCAATATATCATACGACCCTTGATTTTCAAGGTGCCGGAGCACCATCTTTGTTACTATTTCATTCATCCCATATATCATACGACCGCCGCTCCTTAGCAGCAGCGCGCGGAGCACCGCCCGAAACCCACCACCAACCACTATTAAACGGCCTTGTAGCTCAGGCCGTGAACCTGCAGGCGCACCACTCTCGGCTACAATCACTTGATTAGAAGTCAAGTCCAAACAGGCGCACCACTCAAACACTATCCACACCAAACACCTCGACGCACGGGAGCCGTGCTGGCACGCCCCGCACAACCGCACCTCATCTAAAAGCAGGACGCCACGTGTTGAACGCTCATCCCCTCGGCCCGGAAAACCAGGCCGTGAGATTTGGGCAGCCAACACTTTTGGCACGCCCGGTGGGACTCTTGTCAAAACTTATGGTGGAAACCAGGGCACAGGCAAACCTCAAAAACAAAGCAGTCGAAATGACTTCTGAGACTTCTGAGTCCACTTCGCCAATCACCATCACCGAGACCGAACATACGGTCGGGATCTCGGCTAGCGTTCCAATAACGACGGATCTAATGTCCAAGAAGGCCTACAGGATAGAAACATCCTTCATGGCCGCAATGGACAGATTCTCCTCAGGAGAAGATGTCGGTAACCTTGCTCGTGACACCTCCCAAAGCAGCAGCCTCGGCGTCTCGGCCCACACCCAAGCATCAGGCTCCTGCCAGGATTCTTTGCCGCCAACAAATAGCTGGGGGCAGTCCCAGCCCACGTGGGCGACCCCGGGCCAACCTACTCGGCAGAAACAGCGCGCGGACCACTCCATGCTTTGGCCGTATCACTGGTGCACAGCAGCCTCGCACATCCTACGATTCATCCACTCGGCCCAGTTTACCCTCGGCCGTCCACGCCCAACCTGGTCCAAGCAATGCGACCGCTGTATCATCACAGACAGTACGGTCAGAGCAATCCGACCGTCTCGCCGCTATCGCAGGCGTTGTTGTTTCCACCAGGCTCCCACCTCCACTACGGTTCGGCCATTCCAGCGGCATCGTACGCGCACTTTGTCCAGACACATGGCACTCATTTAGCGCCGAGTAGCTCGATCGTACCAACTGAACCCCATGTTCAGGACGGCCCAGGAGACAAGGCCACAGAACGAAGGACAACAGGCCCCACGCCCACATACGGCCCAGCAGGAGGCACCACCTCAGGGGCTCCGACTCGAAGACGTCGGCGGATGATCGAAGATAGCTTAGCCCAGAGGCGGCTGGACACGCCGAGATATACGAGGCCGTACCCACCAGAAATCGACCGAATCCCTCTTCCCCGGAACTATCGATTGCCAGAATTCATGCCCAGTGGGATGGGCAGACCTCCTCCATTGAACACATAGGTCGGTTCACGGCCCAGTGTGGAGAGGCCAATTCGGACGCCTAGAGGCTCCGTCTATTTGTTCATTCTTTGACCGGCGCGGCGTTCTCATGGTTTATAAACCTCCCGCCGAACTCAGGTAAGGGATTGGTCTGATATGGAAAGAATATTCCACAAACATTTCTATCAGACCAACCGAGAGATAACGGTCGCGAGCTGGCAAGGATGAGCCAGACGTCGGACAAATCACCTCGTGATTACCTACAACGATTTAAAACATGTAGGAATTGGTGCCGCACGAACTTGCCGGAAAGGGAATTTGTCAAGATGGACGAAGAAGGGTTGGAATTTGAGTACCGGAAGAAATTCCAGGGGATTGAATTCCGAGATATGCATGACTTGACCAACAAAGTGGACAGATATGCGTCCATGTTAAAAGAGGAGAGACAGAAGAAGATGGCTTCAAAAGGGACCTACTCCAGGAACCCCATCGTCAGCTACGCCGAAGCGGGCGGCTCCACAGGGGCCGAGGGTGATGAGGTAGAGATGAGTTCAGCCGAAGTCAACATACACAAACCCTTCGTCTGCAAAGGGCTTGTTAAAACTGACAATAGCCGCACAAAAATCCCCGACGCCAAGTTCGCGACACGGGAAACGAAGGCCTACACTTTTGACTTAACAAGGGCCGAGGCTATCTACGACCTTATTGGCCGAGAAATGGTCAAATTGTCTTTCGGCCATAAAATCCTGAAACCCAATGAGCTCAAAGGGAAGACGTTTTGCAAATACCACCGTTCTTGGTCTCACAACACCAACAACTGCGTTGTCCTGCGCGACGTCATCCAGAAATTGATAGACGAAAAGAAACTTCAGTTTCCGGAGAAAGCGGCCATGCAAGTTGACTCCAAGCCATTCCCCCCACCCTGTCGTCAACATGGTCGACGCCCAACTCCCATCCGGGTATCAGGGGAACTCGGTGGGCGGCGAAAGAGAAAGGGTCATTGGCCGAGTTGGAGCCCTTGCTTTGTGAACAATGCAAGCACGAGATCGGTCAGTCCAGGCCGCAGGAGAACAAGAGGAAGGCAGCCGAGCCATTACAAACGACCACAAAGAGAGTCGGTAGTCAGATGACTGTCGGCCGGCAGAGAGCCGTTTCAGCCGACTGAGACCACAAACCCCCAGGACCTCGGTGGGCCACAAAGACGAGGCCGCTCCTAGGCCATTGAAAACTTTCAAGCCATCGGTCATGCAGGACGACCGCTGGTATCATGCACGGCCTGGGGGAGGGCCGAACCACTAACAAAGACCCAACTGAGGAGAATGTAGAGACAAGTTCAGGAGGCCAGGATGCAGGCGACGAGGCCGGAAGCTCCAAGCGCCAAAGAAAAATGACGGCTAAGACGGGCCATCATCCAAACCAGTTGTTTCCCCGACGGCAAAGCGGCCAGCACTAAGCCTCTGAGGACGTGGCGCCCAGATCATCGACCATTTGGTTCAGCCAAAGGCCGCGGTCATGGAGAGAACGAATGAGGGTGTCATCGACATCTACCGTGGAAGGGACCCCCCCTTTCGGCCAACGGTCTGTCTTTTCTCAAGGAATTCCACAAAGACCATTCGGCCACGGACTTATACGGCAGGACCCCTGAGAGCCGAGAAATCGTGGAGGTGGCCCTCAAAAACACAAAGGCCGAGGCCATTAAGGCCGTATACCAGGCGACAGGGAAGCCAGAGCGAGAGGTTTGGCAAGTTACCAGCCCGACCTCGGCGGATTAGAGGCTAAAGTCCTCTTCAGGAGAGGCGATTTAGAGATGTCTCTGGGCAGGTTTTACCTGTAATTGGGCGGACACTGCCTTTGGCCTGGACGAGGGAGGAAAAGGGCCGGGGTCAGCCGGCTAGACGATTACTAACGACCAGGGACACCTTGGCAAAAGCTAGGCAGGCCCTCAAGGAGGAGGTCGAGGTCTCGGATCCCCCTGAGATCAAAGCATCCACGCTGATAGCCCGAGGACCACAAGGCCTATGATCGAGGGTTTCTGAGATCCTTCTTCGGTCATGAGGCCGAAGACGACCCCACTTTAGGAATCTCCGATCAAGAATATGAGGGGATCCTCAGGATGGTCGAGGAAAAGGTCCTCGCCGAAGACGGCTATGAGACCGGAGAAGAGGCCGGTAGGGGAAAACCCGCGAGGAAGGGAGGAGGTCGGCATCAACATGGTCATGGTACTACCATATGAGTTTTCAGTCCCAAGAGGGCAGACCAACGACTTGGAAGATGACGGGGCCGAGGAGCAGCTGGATCAGAGGCCAAAGACAAAGGAAGAGTTATTGGCTGTGGCGTTTAACGAAGTAATACCTAGAGACGAACCAAACAAATACCGACACCTGAAGTCATTGTACATCTCGGCTCATTTAGAGGGTGTGCCCGTATCCAAGGTTTTTGTTGACTGTGGGCAACGGTCAACATCCTTCCTTATTCCTTAATGAGGAAGCTAGACAAATCAAAGGAGGACCTCATCCCTAGCGATGTGGTCATGAACAGCTTCATCGGTGACAAATCTAAAACCATCGGTGTCCTGCCACTAAAGATTACCGTAGCCGACCATACCAGAGTCGCGGCCTTTTACGTGGTCGAATCTAGCGTCGACTACAACATATTGCTTGGCCACGATTGGATTCATCAGTCTGGATGCATACGTCTTCCCTCTTTCAGCTTTTATTCTTCTGGGACGGTCAGAAGGTGTCTATACATCCGGCCGATGAAAAACCTTTCGAGACCAACGCCGTACAAGCTCGGATTTACGACGACGACGTTGGATGGGTTGTCCTCACCGGCCACAATGCAAGCGGCCGACCAACCAGAACGACGGCCCAGAAATATTGGAATTAGGCGCCGAGAATGTCCGATAGGATTCGGCGCGCGAAATGTTGATCAATCTCACCAGCCTTTAGATGACAGACAAGGCCACTAAAGAAGAAGGAGCGGTGGCCGTAACCGACCTGTTGGAAAGGCTGTTGGAACACTGGACGGAGGAATCCTTGCAGCCGAACTCTCCGATCAACCTCATCAAATTCCTCCATGAATCAGACCACACGGATGTATTAACCTTTGACGACCTAGAGGCGGCACCCGCCGAAATGGAGGATGACTATCCTGAATCTAGGACCCCTTGTTAGAAATAAATGTAGGGTCAGAGGCCGAACCACGGCCTCTTTTTGTAAGCCAGCTGTTAGACCCTCAGTTAGCGCCCGAGATTACCGGCCTGCTCCATGAATATAAGGATTGCTTTGCTTGGGATTATCATGAGATGCCCGGACTGCCAAGAAGTTTAGTCGAGCACGAATTGAAAATCAAGGAGGGGTTTAGACCTTTCCAGGCAACCACCGAGGCGGTTCTCGACCGAGGTACAATTAAAAGTCAAGGAGGAGATTGAACGGCTCCTAAAAGCCGGCTTCATTCGAACGGCCCGGTACGTAGAGTAGTTGGCCAACATCGTACCAGTATTAAAGAAGACCGGGGCTTTGAGGGTCTGCACCGATTCCAGGAATCTGAATCTCGCGACCCCAAGGACGAGTACCCCATGCCTATGTCGGACCTCTTGGTCGACGGAGCCGCAAAGCACAAACTCTTGTCTTTCATGGATGCCCATGCTGGTTACAACCACATTTTCATAGCCGAGGAAGATGTCCACAAAACGGCGTTCCGATGTCCAGGCGCAATCGGAACCTACGAATGGGTAGTCATGCCGTTCGGCCTAAAAAGGCCGACGCAACATATCAGCGAGCTATGAACCTTATTTTCCACGACCTTATAGGCCGAACCGTGGAAGTCTATATCGACCACGTGGTTTTAATTCCAGTTGGTTAGAAAGAGTTCTAATATTTTCCCACTGCCTTGCTAATTAGAACCTAATGGATCGCACACCTTAAATGGTTAACTTTGAGTAATACAAATGAGAATGAGGAAATCAATTTGATTTATTTGATGTGGATGATTTACAATGTGTAAAAACATATTTGGGCCTCGGTAATAGTTAACGGGAAGCCCAAATGGTTGGGTATTAAGCCCAAGGGCTTAAGACACATAAATATTATGGTTTAAGTGTCATAAGGCCCAATTTTGGAAGCCCAATGGGATTTGGCCGAAAATTGTTAAGTGAATGTGTATGGGAATTGTTTCCATAAGCTCATTAACATACAAACACAATCCAACATCAACCAAATAGGTTTGGGAGATCAAAGAGAGAAAAATGATAGTTTTCAAGAGTGAAACACCTTCATCTTTCAAAGTGGTTTAGATTGAAACCAATCTTGAGAATCTTGCACTAGCATCCAAGTATTCTCAAGATACTTTTTCTCATCTCAAGGTTCCATTGGTGTGGAGACTTAGAGGCCATATACTTTTGTGGCTCACATGGAGGAGAAAGATCAAGGAGCAAGGATCAAAGATCAAATAGGAGATCAACAAAGAGGAAATCATCAAGAGAAGACCAACACACAAATTGGTTCATATAATTGCTTCAAGGGTAATTAGATCTTATCCTTTCTCTTGAATTTTCATTTATGAAAAACATATCAATGTTCATGGCTTAAGATACTTGGAAGAAGTTTTGTTTTTGAATTTAAACAACCACCTTAGACTTCCGCTGCGATTAATTTGATTAAATGCATGTTTAATATTCAAATGAACTTTGCAAAAATGTTTTGAAAATCCTACAAATGCACCAGTTGTCAATCACTTCAGAAGGAATGCAAGGGGTCCATCCCCTGGAATCCATTCGGCCCCTACCCATGCCGAGACCGAAGAATCCGGGGATGTGGGGACAATGTTTGTGCCTAATAAATCTCGGCCATAAATTGGCCGAAGGGACCTTCCTCGGCCTTAGCACCTGTTCATGAACTAAAACTTGGCGTTTCGTTAGATACTTTGCCTTCCTAAGGACAAAGCAAAAGTTGCAAAGACGTAAACATCTCGGCCTTCCAACCGCGGTGTCATAGAGGCCGAAAAATGAAGGAGTCACGGCCGAAGGAATTAGAGTCAAATCGCCACATGGCAGCAGGGTCCCATTCTTCATTTAATGAAGTAATGCCTCTGTTCATTGCATCAAACCCACTGGCCACGAAAGAGCATTTAATGCACGAGGGAAGATGGGAAGTGACTGAAGTCAGGGTTTGGTGATGGGAATCAGAGTGATTAGACGCAAACATTCCCACAAGAATTCTTACAGCTTGAGAGATTAGGTCACCAGCTATCAGAGCAATAAATGCGTCTCCACGGCCAGAGGTGCAGAACTCACGATCAGGGCGGCAGCGAATTTACCAGGATTTATGGGGTCACACCATCATGTTTCACGATCCCAAATGTCAATTGGACTACTCACTTGCTCTGATCAGGCTCCACCATGCATATTTTCAGCCTCGATTACTCCTCCAGAGCTCTTCCTATAAATACCAAGCCCAAACTACATTCAAAGGGTTCAAACACCAAACCAAAAGCCTCCCACGGAGCAAATTATATTTTCCTGTAATGCACTTTCAATACCTTTACTTGCTTTCCAAGGAGTAGTGTTAGATTGTAAGGAAAATTCATTCATCAATATATCATACGACCCTTGATTTTCAAGGCGCGGAGCACCATCTCTGTTACTCTCTCATTCGCCCCATATATCAAACGACCGTCGCTCCCTGAGCAACGCGCCGGAGCACCGCCCAAAACCCACCATCAACACCACCACTAAACGGCCTTGTAGCTCAGGCCGTGAACCTGACGGCCGAGATCAGTTCCTCTCTCGGCCATAATCATTTGAATAGGAGTCGAACTCAAACAGGCGCACTACTTAACCATTTTATCCAAATCACATATCTCGACGCATGGTAGACCGTGCTGGCACGCCTCGCACCACCGCACCACACCCAAAAGAAGGAAGCCACATGTTAACGCATATCCCCTCTGCCCGGAGCACCAGGCCGTGAGATTTGCACAGCCAACAAGGATACTTGAGCCCATTTATTCTCCACCAACCTGGTATATCAAACTCCTCATCAATGGATTCAAGTGGATCCAACAAGTACCTATCCACTTCGTGTGTTATAACCATATTCTCACTCTCTTGTTGAATTTTTTTCCACTTTTCCATCATCGTTTTTCGTTTACGACCTCCAAAAACCAAAGAAGAGTCAGTTTCATTGTTACTACTACCACCACTCTCATTGGTAGTACTAGTAGCACCCATATTGTTACTACTAGGCTTATACACTTCATACATATTCATAAGAAGTTATTTCACCTCATTTGTCTTTTGAGCCACCAATCTATCACAAGTAGGATCATTTTCAAATATTTCTTCAAAGATGTGCTTCAAATTGTGAAGCTTGAAGGGGGGGGTCAATCATAACTCCTATCATCAAGAATGGGTTCACTTTATGAAGTTCACCCCAATATTTATCATATTTCTTCTTCATTGATGCTACCATATCATTTAAAAGAGTATCCATGGTTGTCCGTTCTTCAATAGGAATTGTAACATCATATCTATACAACTCCTGAATCTCCCCATCTATGGCAAGCAAGTCATGGAAGGTTGAGTGTGATGTTGGATGCAAAGAAGCTAAAATTTTCAAAGTAACATCAAAGAAGGTCTTCAAAAACATCACAAATGTCACGGCTTTTTCCCAATCTTCATCACTAGGTGGACCCACCCTCTTATTAGTCTTAGACTTTCCATTCCCTTTCCCACTTCCTTCAATGCCTTCAATTCTCTCGTCATCTCCTTCATCTTCCTTGAAGTACATTAAGTAGGAAGAATTGGGATCATCCCTCATTCTATCAAAAGCTTTTCGAAATTTCAATGCCGCATCAAGCATCAAATAAGTGGAGTTCCACCTAGTGGGCACATCCATCACCACCAACCCCTTGCACTCTATTTTTTCCGTCTCAACACACATTTTGAAGTAACTCAATCGAGAAAGTGAGGACCTCACAAACTTGACCGCATTACGGATTGTCACAATTGAGCTTTCTAATCTCTTCAAACCCTACTTAACTATCAAGTTGATTATATGAGCACTACACCTCATATGCATGTGAACTCCTCCTAACACACTATTTGAATCTTTCCAACCATTTATCTTCTTCCTCACATATTCAATTGCCTTAGTATTGGCAGCTGCATTATCTGCAGTAATTGTGAGTATCTTCTCATGTCCCCAATCAATCAAACAATTTTCAAGCAATTTCCCAATGCTCTCTCACTTATGACTATCAATTACACAAAAATTTAGGATCCTTTTGTGCATTTTATAGTCAGAATCCACAAAGTGGGCAGTCAACACCATGTAATTCACATTTTGAACCGATGTCCAAGTATCGGTTGTAAGGCATATTCTATGTGAACGAAGGTCAACTTTCAACTTCTCCTTCATTTTTGTGTACATTTCTAGAAATCTTCTTCCAAGAGTTCTACGAGAGGGTGGATTAAATTGTGGGCATGCAACACTACAAAATTCCCTAAACCCTTCACCCTCCACAAAGCTAAAAGGTAGCTCATCTCGAACCACCATCCAAACAATCATCTTTGTGAAAATTCCTAGAAACAAGAGCATTACCCTTGGATGCATCAAATGCGAGCGTCCGTGTGTTCTTATCCTTGTGCCTATAAGGATATTGCTAGCATTGTTTGTTTAGATGCTTCCACATGTTGCTAGTCCCATTTTTCTTGGTATCACTAGCATAAGTAGCACTACAATACTTGCACTTAGCCCTTTTTTCAACTTCTTTTCTTTTAGTCAAATCTACCCCTTTCAAATCCAATACCAAATCATACTTTTCAAAGTGTTCCCACACATCACTCTCCTTCTTACAAGGTTTCCTTTTCCCGGTACTAGGTTCTAATGGTGATGGTGATGGTCTTGGATTTTGTGATGCTGCTGTAGGAGGTACACCAGCATCACTACAAGGTAGAGAATCATCATTCCCATGCATTTGAGCCTCATTAGAAGCAGGTTCCTATTCATAAACAGATTAAAACCATATTTAAATACAGCCAAACAAAGTTTTACTACCCATAAATATATTAAAACATATATCCTATTTAAAAAAACACATTTAAACTGTCAAAACAGATTTTCCTATGCATACAACTCCCTAAACATATATCTTATCCAAAAATCAGATTTAAACACAGAGAAAACAGATTTTTCCTATTCAAAGATGCAAGAAACAGAGTCAAAATAGATTTAAACATATTTAAATCACATACAGATTACAAATTACAGATTTAAACACAGGTACAAACAAATTTTTCCTATCCAAAGACAGATTACGAACAGATTACAAACACAGTACAGAATACAAAAACATATTACAAAAATAGATTATAAAAACAGATTTAAACATATTACAAACACAGATTACAAAAACAGATTTAAACAGATTACAAACACATATTTAAATAGATTAGCAGCAGCAGCGAATATTTACCTCCATTTAAGCAAAATTTTCCAAACTTTCAAAGCTAGGAGCAGCAGCGATGCTAAACAACTGTGAATGAAATCAAAAAAAGGGTTAGGTTACAAACAAGCTTCATTCCTTTTATAAATTCAAACCAAATACCTTTAAATACCCATTGCTCTAAAAAAAATTCCTAAAATTAAAACCAAAATTTGAAATGCATGTCTTAATCTTTAATATGTAACTAACCATAATTCGTTCAAAAAAATTGAAGTATCATTCATGAACTAAACTATGTCAGATTGCAAATATATCGTCACTCTTCCATCTATTCTTTAATAAAAACAGAAACTAACCAATCAAAACAAACCTAGCATGCAGCACAGCCTATTTAACAAAAAGAAACATAAACATAATTAACACAGCAACAGAACAACATAATAGCACAGCAGAAACAAAACCTAGAAGTTTCACAGAACCTAATTTCATAAAACAAAAATTAATTGGTAGCAGCCCTAATTAGAATAATTTAACAGAAGAACCTAAATGCTAGCAGCCCTAATTTGTATAATGCATGATACTTACAGTTCATAATTTCTTTGTCAATTTCAAATAATCATCACAACACAGCATAACCTAATTGGTGGCAGCCCTAATTCGACAACCCTAAAGGCTAAAACCTTAACAGAAAACATATATCATCACATCAACCTCAACCACCAAATCTATAAGCCTAATTTAAAAGAAAAAAACCATAAATTTAATTTAGAATAAACCCTAAATTCAAAGGAAGATGATGCTCTCACAAGAGAAACCCACATAAGAAATCGCAGGAGAGGAATAGATGTTGTCGCGATCAGAAACTAAGACTGAGAAACATAGAAAAATCGAGATAAGAGGAGAGAGCAAAGAGAGAGTTCACAAAGCAAAGACGCGACGGGAAAAAAATCCAACGGGATAAGAGAAAGAGAAGCTGACCTGCGTGTAGGGATGGAGGCGGCATGATGGCTGATCGACTGAGAGTGAGAGGATCGAAGTAGAGACGGTCGAGAGAGAGAGAGAGGCGTCGCAGCCTCTTAGGTCAAAAACAAAATGAAAACAGGAAGAGAGGAGAAGACTGAGCGAAAGAGAAGAGAGAGAGTCGCGTGAGGGTTACGAGAAAAATTAAAAAATTTGTGAGGGATCTGTTGCAAGCAGTCTCACATTAATTTTTTTTTTGGCCAATCATACGACGCCATGTGTAATAATTATATATATTTAAATATTAGCGGTTCGGTTCAGGTTCTTCCCTTCTGAAAAATGAGAGCCGACGACTAACCGTGGACCTTCGGTTTGGTTTCAGGTCCGTTGTTGGTAAGGTTTTGGGCCGCTCCTTAGGCATGACATCTGTAAACTCCTTAAGGACTGCCTTCACAGCTTTAGGGACTGGTGATCGGTTCATAATTGTATATTATTTCTTACCCTTCTAGCTTATGATTTGGTTATGTTTTTGAGTTAAACTTGTGCTTTTAATCCTTTTTGTGTTTATCTTTCAGTTAATTGAGCTTTAGGTAACAATGATGGCTTTGGAGAGCATAATTCATGCAATTCAAGCATGTTAAGGCCTAATTTGGATGAATTGATGAAGAGCTTAAAGACAAATTCATTATGGCTACAGCCCCCTGCCAGTCCAGTTCCATAGGTCATATTGCAAGCTTTGTTTCAGCAACCTACACAGCTCGAATGAGGCAGCATTCTTCATGAAAGTTGTTCCAATGGGTGTGTACTATAACATATCCAAAATTCAGCCCAATTGGATAAATCTAGAGTCCGTTACCTAGCAAACACAGAACCATACTCAGGATGGATCTTATCAGCGCGGAAAATGAGTTAGCAATTTGTTTCGGCCTTAACTTCTTCCTCCGACCTTGGATTGGCCCAAATAACATATGGCTGGAAAGAAGACATTCGGAACTTCAATTTCGAGTGCTTAAAGTCCTAATTTGATTAAGAGAAGCCCAAGTTGTAAGCCCTTGAAGTTGCTGGTCATGCTGACCTCAGCATGTGCTGGTTGGATGCTTGGTCATGGTGAGCTAGGCATGAGCTATCATTTCTGGTTGGAAGCTTGGTCATGCTGACATGAAGATGAGCTAGGGCTGCTGGTGGGATTTATTGGGGAAGTGCATCAACCATTGAAGATTTTCTAATACAAGTGCATCAACCAATTTAGATTTTCTAATACAAGTGCATCAACCATTTCAGATTTTATAATACAAGTGTTGTATGCATTAGTCTTTTTGAATTCGGATTTTCAGCTTCCTTAGGCCTATATATAGTGAGGTTCTCTAAGCTTGTAAACACACCCCAAGGGGGGGAGCTCTCAAGCACTTCTCTAGAGCTCCCTTCCCTTCTCTCCCTCAAATTCTCTTAGTTTCCCTTTGTAGTTCTCAATTGTTGTAATAAGATCATTCTACTAAATTTTCTTTCTTCTAAATTCTCCAAATACTTCTCTATTCTCTTTCAAAGTTCTCCAAGCTCTAAAACATTTCCCATGTTCTCAAACACTTTCTTACAAATTCACAAAGTCCCCAAACACTTTCTCTTCCAAAATCCACAAAGCTCTCAAAACACCATTTTCCTTACTCTTCCAAAAGTCTCCAAATCTCTCAAACACTTCTCCCTTCTCTTCCTCCAAATCTCTCAAACACCACTTTCTTCCCTTCCAAAATCCTCAAAACTCTCAAACACATGTTCTTCCAAAATTCTCTAAAGTTGTCAAACACTTTCCTCTCCCTCCTCCAAGCTCTCAAACACTTTCCTTTCTTCCTCAAGTTCTCTTAATTTCTTTAATGTTCTTTTAGTTGTAATTTATTTTTCATTGTAATGTACATTCTTTCTTCTTGTTTTGTTTCTTTTGTTTTCATTTTTGTTTTGTGTAGGAAAACTAAATTGGATCATTCAATCACCAATCCATGTGGAATCGACCTCGCACTTACATACGCTAAACTACCAATGGTTCGTGCACTTGCGAGTATCACAAGTTGAGGATGCAGTTAAATCTATTTTGGTGCAGCTGTATCTACGCAACAACTGGTTGGACTTCCTTCTCAACTATATCCATCTTCATAGTTGCAAGGAACGTCGGCCCACCCTTCTTCCAAGACTTGGAAAATTGCATGGCTGACAAAAGCTTTGACTCGCCTTGTTGCCTCACCACTGGCACCATGCATGGCATTGCTGCACCTTGTGCAATGCACATAGTACTGTAAACTGGAATAGGAAATGCCTTTACCTTGTCCATGAACTCCATTCCTAGCACGACATCGTAGAGAAGTCAACTACTCTCTTCCAAGTAGCAATGTGTAGCTCTACACCATGAGCTACTCCATCAATTGGTTTGGAAGTCAAATTCACCGTCTTCATACTGCCTGCTTCCTTCGAGACTCGACACCCAAGTCTCTTTGCTTCCTGCACTAATATAAAGTTGTGCGAGGCACCCGTATCTACCAGACAACGGGTTGTCTTGCCATTCACCATGGCGTCGACGAACATTACTCATTTAGCTTGAACCTCTGGTTGAGCGACTTTGGCCTGTAGGGCATTGAAGCGGTGAATGGCCCTCATTCCTGTTTCCATGTCGGCCTCCTCTTCCTTCTCTTGGTTCATAGCATTCAAGGCTTTCTTCTATAAACAATCCCGCACAAGTAGCAAGCTAGCTTCGACTTGTCCTTCCCCTTGTCACCTTTGTCATTCTTCTTCACGGATGACTTATGACCGTCAAACTTGTCTCCTAACTTGCTACCCTCTTTTGGCTTGTTGTCTCCCCCACCAGATCCACTGCTACCTTTCTTTCCTTTGAACTTGGAGTTGCTTTGATCACTCTTCTTGAACTCAACAAGAGACTCAGCTGCAGCAATTTCCTGACAAAGTTTGGACGTGTCTCCTTTGTAACTCCATCTTGGCCCAATTATGTAGGTCACTCATGAAGTACATGAGCTTGTCTTCATCTGTCATGCTAGGCACCTCGAACAACAGGTTGGTGAACGTGGCGACATAGTCCTTCACGCTTCCCGTTTGCTTTAGCCATCTCAGCTTCTCCTTTGCCTCATACTTAACATTCTCGGATAGAAATGCAACATAATATCCTTCTTAAATTCATCCCAAGTCTCAAGTGTAAACATACCTTGGTCGATCTCCATGAATCTACGACGCCACCACATGAGAGCATTGTCAGTGAGGAACAACGTTGCTGTAGTAATCTTGGGCTCATCATCCTCCAACTTGAGATACTTGAGATACCTTTCGATATTCCACAAAAACGTGTCCAGCTCCTTCGCCTCCCTCTACCCACTATAGGATTTGGGCTTGAAAGAATCTAACACCTTGGATTCCTTCGGAGTCCAGGTCTTGTTCAAGACAGCTTCTTTACACAAGGCCCAATCTCCCTTCACATCCTTCACTTCATCACGAAGTGAGGAAGTTCCGCCATGAACTGATCTCAGTTGGGTTTGGACATCAAACTTGATTATGTCCAGCATGGAGTTGAGGGCTCCCTGAAATTGGCCTTGAAGCTCTTCCACCACAGTTCCAAAGCCTTCCTTCGTAAAGACATCCTCCTCGAGTCGCTGATCGAACTCGACCACGGCATTCTCCATTATTGAAAGCCACGTCTCCAACGCCTGCCATCTCTTTGGATCGGTCCTTCTTTGATTTGCCCCCACGATCCAAGTTGACCTTGGACATATCAGTCTCCACATCGGATCCGCTCTTCGACATGCTTCTTCAAATGATTCGAACCTGGCTCTGATACCAACTGTCACGGGATGACTTTTTTGGAGTCTTCCTTCCGTGCGGCCATAGACTTGATCGCCTCTTGAACAAGCTAAGTCAGCCTTCCTTCCTACAAAATAAGATCGGACCAAGCAATAACACAAAAGCATGAGCAAGAACGGTAAGAACACACAAGAGAGTTTGGGAGAATATATGCTTGTATTTCTACTCAATGCTTTACAAGTTGTGAGGTGAGAATACACAATGAGAGATCCTCCTTATATAGTGATCCCATCCCACCTACCACCACAATAGAGGGCTAGGATCGACTGCTACCTAACCACCCAAAATCTACCTACTATTGTACATTGAATCTAGACATGTGGGCTAAGAGATCTAGAGTGATCCATCCGACGAGCCAGGCCTTGAGCTTCTCTTGTGGAGCTTGACCTTCACCAATGGATCCTCTAGGTTGGCCCAATAGTTGTTGGGTTGAGCCTTCAACATGTGGGGCCGTGACACTACGTACCCTTGAAGGGATCAAACGACGTAGTTTCAAATTTGGAAATTAATGAGCAAATATGGCCCAATAATTTGGAATTTGTGTCTTTGAGACAATTTGAAAATTTTCATAGGTAGATGACCCATGGGAAAAAAATGGAAATTAATGGGTAAGTGTGGCCCACTAATTGAGAATTTATGTTTGAGAGATTTGAATTTAATCTCAATAAAATTTGTGTAGGTAGATGACCCATGAAAAAAAATAAAATTGGATGACTTTGTACCATTTTTCTTTTTGTCAATGTCCAATAAAAATAATGAGAAATTTTGATTAACCCACTAATTTTCTATAATTGACATTTGCACTTGGACCCAAATATGGCTATGGGGATTTTAAAAAAAATTAATCCATTAACCATATGATAGGAAATTTGGGCCTTGTAAATTTAACGGGTAATTGTTTGGATCACCCATTAAATATTTTGGGCTTTTGAAAATTAATGGGTATACAACCCAATAATCTTTCTACGAGCCCTTTAACATATTTTTTTTATCTGTTGGTCCATGATTGGTCACTGGCACAAAGCTCATTTGGTTTACCAAAAGAAAAACGAATCACAATTGAACTAGGACTTCATAGATTGAGACTCTGAAGGAACTGTAATTTTAACAGACTTGGGGAAGAATTACACAACTGCCAAGAATTCCCCTCTATTTAGAACGTCAGACTGATTGTGGCTCACCCTTCATACCACCAGTTTTCCATTGCCTCATTGTCAGATTTCCTTGGAAAACATCCGCTATGACTTTTCTATTTGTAAGCCAAGGTTTCTGCCATCAAAGTACAACTCCTTCACGTATTAGCTGTCATCTTTTTCTTCCCTTCATGTCAGCCTACACCACTTGCTTTGTCCATATGCAAATTCAACCAAAGTGGCCGCGCCACTTTCTTCTTCTGTTTTTTTTTCTTTTGATTTGCTTGTTGACTTTTCTTCTTCTCTTTCTTTTTGGTGGTTGTCCTTTTTTTTTCTTTTTGGTTGTTGTTGTTATCTGCAACACCAAGCCAATGCAAACTACAAACGTGTAGTCTTCATTTTTTTTGTTTTATTCTATTTCTTCTGTATGCCAACAACACCCTCCTCCAAAAGAAAAACATGGCTGTTTCATATATATTTTTTTTAGACCAGTAATGAAAGAAAACGTGGCTCTCAAAACTTTTTGGGCAAACAACAAAAGACACCCTGCTGGTTTAGGGTCATCTTCAAATTGGGCCCAGGGGTATCAATTTTATCAATTTACACCCTTATGTTTTCAATTTGATCCAATTTCATCATTCTGTTAAGTTGACCAGGACGGTCAATCGTTAAATGCTGACGTGGCACCCGTGGGACCCACCCCACCTGCGGATTGACCATTCGCGCATGCCAATTGAAGGGTAGTTTTGGGTTTCGACAATTCAAAAAAAAAAAATCGCGCCCAAATTGAGCACGCGTTGCAAAGCTGGAGATCGAAGACAAAGCCCCAAAGACGTCGTTTGTCCTCAACCTCTGTTTAACCTAAATCCAAAATCTCCATAGCTCAAAGCTCAGATCTACGATTTCGAAGAAGTGAGCCGCCCAAAAGGTTTATTCAAGTGTACTGGCTCCTTAACCCAGAAAACGAAGGAGAAATGGAGCATAAGGCGATGGTGTGTTGCTGTGGTATGAATGCGAGAATCCCAACGTCGTGGACAATTTCAAATCCTGGGAGGCGATTCGCTGTGTGTGCAAAGGTAAAAGCTGGATTTGATGCAAAATATTAGATTTTGAATTGTAGCATGTGCAAATATGAATTTACAAAGTGGGTTTTGTGCAGGGTAGAGGAGGTTGTGATTTCTGGGTTTGGTATGATATGGAAATGTGTGAAAGGTCCAAAGTTGTGATTCCGGGGTTGCTGAAATCGCAGGATAAGTTGGAGAATTCACTAGCAAAGGCTAGACGCAGAGAGAAGGTTCTTTGGGCAGCATTGGTGGTGTCGTGGATGCTTATTGCAATGTTGTTCGTTGGAGAGAATGGTGGATCAGATGGATTGAAGCTGAAGACTTAGGAATTGGCATGCAAGGGGGTGTTTTAGGGATGCACTGTGCTTTTGGTATGGGAAGTATTGTGCTTGTGGTGTAATGTAGTGTGCTTTTGGTTAGGGTCTGCATTGTGCCTTTGGTATGGAAAGCACTGTGCTTTTGGTTATGTAATGGGAATGAACATATTGGCTATGTAATGGGAATGAGCATGATGGCTATTTAATCTACATACAATGTGACATTTTGGTAATGCAATAATATGTACAAAATGGACATGTTCTTTCCAACAACATGTTTCTACAAAATATGAACAAAATCATTTGCACTTGCAGCATAACAACAAAATAGGCCACAGAATAACATTTACAACCTTCTGTTTTCCAAAAAACAGAACATGTTTTCCAAAAGAACAGAACCTATTTTCCAAAAAAAAAGGTACCTGTTTTCCAAAAAAACAGAACCTATCTTACAAAATATATCCCATGGACAATCTTCCCAAAATAAGGCAACTTGTCTTCCAAAATAACATTATAACCTAACCCAACCAGCTAATAAAGGTAAAACTGTCTTCTGATAACAAAATAACCTAACCTAACCAAACCAGCTAATAGAAGTCTGTGATTTCCCATCATTAAAAGAAACACAAGTGTGCAAGACCATCATCATTCCTTGCTCAATTCTGATGCTCCCACAACCATAGGTCTTTTCCTCAATAAATAAGAATTGCCAGTTGAAGCTCCAATTGATGCAGGAGGGGGCAGATCCACTTGTAGGAGGGGCATATGTTGAGGATGGAGTAGCTGAATCAGGAGGTGGTACATTTGAACTTTCAGCTCCAAGTGGTGGCCTTTCTCTTCCATTTTCCTTTCTGCAGAGATCTTGCAGGCTTAGTTCACCTTGTTGTTGTATTGGGACCAGCTTCACTTGTTTGACTAGTTTGCTAGGATGAGGCAAAAAATAATAAACTGTTAGTTGCATCATATTCCAAAAACATAAAAATTTATAAAATTAACAAATGTTCAGCCTTAGATGTTTACCTCAGCCTTCCTCTTTTTTATTTTTGTTTTAGGGGGGAGATTCCTATGACAAGTCCTTTTGTTGTGGCCCTTTCTTCCACATTTGCCACACCTGAGTGAATCTTGAACTTTGTAACAACAGTGGCCTTCTTGCTTGACTCACCTACTTCCTTCCTTCTAGCCTTTCTTGGCCTTCCAGGTTGTTTGGAGTATGAAGGAGGCACACATGGTGGCATATTAGTTCTATCCCACAACTCCATCCCATTCATAGGTAGTATGAGGTTTTCATATGCCTTGAAATATGCCTCAGTGTGATAACATGCATCCACAAAATCCATTACGTTCAGGCTCCCATTGTAATTTATAGCTGCCACTCCATGAACACAAGGCCAACCAGTCAAATCTCATTCTCTGGAGGAACAGGTCCTCAAATCCAAGTCCACAATATACTATGAAATCCCACCACTGCCAACTTGAAATTTTTCTCCACCTGACCACATAGTGACACAACCACCTGATTTTGCCTTATTTATCTCTACCTTCTTAAAAATCTTGGGGCAAATTGCCTTTGATTCTTCATTTTGTCCCTTCTGCCTTGTATCCTCCTCATCAACTTACACCCAACTATCTCAAGCATGGTCAATATTGGCTTATCTCTGCATGCCAATATGAATGAGTTGAAGGACTCACACATATTGTTTAAAAGCATATCACACTTCACATGAGTGCTGAAGTGTGATCGAGACCAACGCCTGGGAGGTTTTCCTGGTTCTGCCAGACCAATCATAAGCATCCTTATCAAGGTTTTTCAGCTCTTCCATCTGTCTTGCAAAGTGTGGAACAGTTGTTGCTTTTGCAGCGCCCCAGAATTTGTCAGACAAAGCTTTCCCTTTGAATTGTAATCTGAAGTTGGTGAACAGATGTCTTGCACAAAACCTGTGGTCACTGTTAGGAACTACTTGCTCAAAAGCTAGTAATAATCCTTTTTGCTTATCTGATATGAAAGTGTATCCAAACTGGTTAACAATCCCTACATCTTTTACCAACAATTCTAGAAACCAAACCCATGAGTCCTTGCACTCAGACTTAACCACTGCATACGCAATCACCCATGTTTCATTATTAGCATCTATACCAACTGCTACTAAAAATTTCCCTCCATATCCACCCTTCAAGAAACAGCCATCCAATCCAATAATGGGTCTGCATCCAGCAATAAACCCTGCTTTACATGCACCTAAACACACATATAATCTTTGAAACACTAGATGACCCAATTTTTCATTGAAATCACATTGAACTTGGGTTGTTGTTCCTGGATTGGTCTTCCTTAACTCTTCACAATAATCCCAAATTTTGGAGTATAATCCCAAATTCTGGTTATAATCCTTCTCCACAGTCTCCATGAATGAGCTAACTGGCCAACTTGGATTGGTCTTCAATGTTTCCATATATTTGGCACTGAGCCAACTAGACTTGACAGTGGGGTTTTCCCAAACAATACCACAACTGTGTTCAGCCTCATATTTCTTAACCTGCAAAGTCTTCTCATGCTGCAATTTGGAAGCATATATCTCCCATGAACAATCTGGATCTGCACAAACTGCCTTTAGCTTGAAAGCCTCACTTCTCACAAATACAACATCCCTATTCATCTTTATAAAATGTTCTCTGACAACCGATCTAAAAACTTTACAATCACTGAATTTCAACCCAATCTCAAACTGTGGATTTCCCATGTCATTGCCGGATTGAACTCTGGCCATCTATCCGTTATTGGACTGTCATCATCAGAGTCATATATAGGCTGCACATTATCAGAATCATACTCCTCTGAATCCAGTTCAACATCTGCACCCAATCCCAAGATTCTACCCCAGTATTTGTTGACTCTGGCTGTTTTCCTTTTCCCCATCTCCAACCCACTCAGTTTGTTTGTCCACCCATTCATCAAAATCGACATCATCATCATCATCATTATCATTATCATCACAACTGAAGTTAGGGTCTGCAAAATCCACTACAAGAAAAGTGAGTATTTACGGCGTGCTATTTACGGCGTGCATTCGTCCTCTTTTTACGCGTGCATTCAAAGCGCACCTTAAATGGTTTTTTTCTTACCTTTTTTACGGCGTGCTTGTACAATGCGCCGTGATTTTTGTGCAATAATGGCGTGCCAAAAAAGCACACCGTAAAAGATGACTCTATTAATGGCGTGCAAAATGTGCACGCCGTGAAATCTAATCCTATTAATGGCATACAAAATATGCACGCCGTGAATACAAAACTAATTCTTTATTTTTAAATTTTTTGGTTGTTTCGCTCTATTTTAAGTCGCCTCGAAACTATACTCTTTTCACTGAAATTATTATTTGGAAATATCTCTCTCTATACCCATCGACTCTCTCTCTGTCCAAACCCTATCCCCATTGAATCTGCCTCCAAGCTCTATCACCGTCGTAAGCACTTCGTCTCTGTCACCGTCGTAAGCACTCGGTTTCTCTCGCCCGATATTTCTTCGTCTGTCGCGTCAACCAGAAGAGGTACCTCACACACCTCTCTCTCTCTCTCTCTCTCTCTCTCTCTCTCTCTCTCTCTCTCTCTCCTTCAATTTATTGATTTTGCCTATAATTTCATATACACTTTCTTTTAATTTGAAAGATATGGGAATCTCGTAATTTCATATACAACTTAGGGATTGCCCATTTGCTAATGACTAAGCAAGTTGATATAGTCTGCTAAGTTAAATGTGTAAATTCCCTTAGAAATGTAATTAGTTTGCAGCTCTGATAATGATAAAAAAGGTCATGCATCATCTATTTTTGCTATGTCCTGCTGATTCTTCTTTATGGGCTAGATTGTTTTCGGTGGCTGGAAATGCGTAGGGAAATTACACTTCCTGCGATTCATCTTTATGGGCTAGATTCTGAAATGTTTCGGTGGAAAGAGGGGTGTTGTGCTGGGTTATTGTGCTGGGTTAATTAACTTGGATGTTCTCATGGATACCAAAATTTAGCAAATACATATATGTATTTATATATGGGAACAAACCCAGCTAAGATGGGACCACCTTGCATATGCATGATGCATATCTCTGAATCAACAACTGCCAATTAATCTCTGTAATTTGACAAACCTTTTTTTGTATTGATTCATACATTTTTCCCTCTTTTGATCCTCGGTTGGCCTTTTGGGTTTTCTGCTCAAAGGCAAAGGCCATTAATTTTCGCTTTGTTCTGATTGTTCTTCTTGTGAGAAAAGTGAGAGTTTAGATCGAATGTTGAAATTGTTCAAACCAATTTGATTATTTTTTTGGTAAATTTAAAATTGTAACTAATCTATGTTAAATGATAGGCCTTGATCATTGATTAATGCTGGAAAGTGAAAATTTTAAATGGAACATAATGAATCTAACTAAAGCTTTTTTTTTTCTGAAAACTGCATATGTACACTGTTTCCATATCAAATTTATACGATTTATGATATGTTGTATAAATGCCAGACCATCAACAAACTTCTTTGAGGGCAATTTCTCCCCACCAGATGGGGAAGGACCAAGGGTGCAATAGCATAAAGAAAAATGCTCTGCATTCTCAAAAACCAATTCTTTAGAACAAAGTTTTTGTAATTGTAGCTAATAGCTATCAATTTCATGGATGTTGAATTGCTTACTATAAAGCAAGACGTACTAGTTCTGAGTTTTCACAAAATGATGTGTAGGGGTCTCTGTTCTTTGGAATGAGTTATGTTCACATTCTCTGTGAAGGATGTCCATTATTTCATAAGAGGATGTTCAATGTATTCATATGCCTATTACCTTCGAATATGTGATTGTGGGCCTAAGAAATATCTAAAGAAACAGGATTGTTTGGTTAAATCCCAAAAAAGTGGAGAGGAATGAATAAATTGGGTATTGAGTCCAATTATAACCAGGTTTTGGTGTGTCTTTCTCTGAAGCTGTGTATTCTGTGCATAAGCTTATATTGAGAAACCTTTTTCGTGGGAATTGTTATATGGATATCATACCAGTTATATGCTTTTCTAGACCATAGATATCTCAAATTTTGTTTCTTTTTATAAAAAAATGTATTGTTGTTAATCTTTTTTTTTTCTTATGTTTTTTCTTTCATGTAAACCAGGTCAGAAAAATGAGATGATTTTCATGAGGCAGATTGTTGTTTTGAATGTGCTAGAGGAGTAGCATATTTGGTGCAATAAGCTTATACTTGCTGGTATTTTCTTTCTTTCAACTATGTGCTGGTTCAATTATACTTGCTGGTATTTTCTTTCTTTCTTTAACTTGATATTGTTTTGTGTGATCAGTTTTTGTCGTGTGGTGGATGTTTTGTATGAAATATATCCACATAACCATTATTAGGACTAATAATTACTTGTATGACATGTGTGAAGTGGTTTTTTATTTTCTGTCCTCATTGTTTTGTGATGTATATTGATTCCCTTATCCGTATTAATTCATCCATCTCTGTGGGCTTTTCAAGGACTAATGTTTGGATCTATGGATATGAAAAGAGAAAGAAGAATGAGGATGATGAAGTTGAGGATCCAGGATTCAATGGTAAAAACAAAAACTGTTTGCTGCATATTTTTAGTGTTTATCCATAGATTGATATTTAAGTTTTTATTTTTGTGGTGGTAAATTTCCAGAAAGAAGTGAAAAAGTACAAGAAAAGAATAAGGTCCACAGAAATGTTCTATTAAAGAGGATGATGTAGCAAAAGTATTCGGTCCTCCTGTAGCATTGCATCTTTGAGGTAAAATTCTTCATTTTTCTTTTACATGTAGATGGTATAGTTCTCATTGTATAATAATCAAGTCATGACTGTGCATAATCAATGTTAAAAGAGCATAAGTCTAGTGCTTTGTTTCAGTATATATATATATATATCATTGTATATATAAGTCTAGTGCATAATCAAGTCATGACTGTGATGTATATATCATTGTAAATTGTCATGTTTTCTACTGATTGGGATCCACCTTTGTTGTGATTTTAAAAAAGAAATGACTTTTTCTATTTATATATTTGATATCTTGCAGGTTTTTCTCAAAGGGTCAAAGAATGCTCATGAATATTGTCTACTGCTAGAGGACATTGTTTTAGCATAGGTTCATGTAAGAGACTTATTTTTGTTGTTATCTTCACTAGTGAATGGATTCGAGGCTGTGAAAATGTTTGTGAATGTTTGGCAGCACTCTTATGTGTTCCTTATGTACTCTTAATTGATTATAATGGTGATTTCAATGATTAGTTTTTTTATATCTCGTATATTTATTTTTTATAAAATGTGTTTCTTTGTTAAACTCAAATGCCAGGGTTAATAATGAAGAAATGTATTGTCAAATTGAATTGGAATAATCAGGAAATTGAATTATATTTATAAATAAATAATAAAAAAAACACAAACACAGACACGCGTGCAAAACGCGCGCGTAAATATGTATCAAATAAAGCTTTTATGGCGCGCCAAAAGAGCCGTGTAATGTATACCAATTAAGGCGTGCAAAATGCGCCGTAAATAGTTGTCCAAACCTGATACGAGAACTCAATCATGGCGCGCCTTATTAACGCTTGTGGCAAGCGATGCACGCCGTAAAAAGAAAAGGCTTTTTACGGCTTGGCCTTTCGTGGCATGCAGCCGCACGCGTGAATTGTCATTTACGGCGCACAACGCACGCCGTAAATACCCAATTTTCTTGTAGTGATCAGAGTCAATACTGTCTGCTGACTCCTCTTCATCACAAACTGTGGTCCTTCTCCTTGCTTTTCTTGTCTTCATTGGATGACATCTTGATAACTTGCTTTTTTCTACAGTTGCTTCAATATCCTCATTATCAACTAGTCCATCAGTTACTGTATTGGACCTTTGGTCTTCTTTATCACGTCTTCTTTACATTTTTGCACCTCCTTTTAGCAAAAGCTCTTGCCCTCCTTTTCCCAAAAATAGAACTTATTTTTCTTATCCCTTTGTCTACAGGGGCAGAAGAGTCCCTCTCAACAGCTTTTTCTTTGTCTGTTTGCACTGCAGAAGATTCCCTCTCTCCTGCTTTTTCTTTGCCTTTTTCAGAAACACTCTGTCTTGCAGAAGATTCCCTTGCATTTTGCGTGCCCCCACCACTTTGTTCCCCATTTGGTTCTTCATTGAGCTCTTCTATCGCAACACTTGTTTTTTTCTATTGTCTCCATTGTTTGCATTTCCCACCAACAGGAACAATAGCCCCATAATTGTCATCAAGCTCCTCAATCACAACTCCTCTGTTAGGCACAATTTCAGCTTCTAAATCCACAAACAGATTTGATCCTGATTGACTATAAAACCAACCCTCATTACTATCAACCCCATGATGTAGGAAGATGTCTATTAGCCTAGTCTTTGGTACAAATACAAGCATGTCTATGACATCTTGATCATCATTAAGCTTTGTTAGGCCACCATTGTTATAGGTAGGGATACTATACCAGTAACTAATCACCCCATCATAGCCTAACTCCCTTACCATATTGTCTATCTCAGGCATTGACATTTTATCCTTGTCACAATAATCAAACCAAGCTACACTGCCAGGAAGCATAACAGTTACCACAGATTTGACCACCATGGTACATTCGAATAGAAAACAATTCAGGATCACCTACATATTACATGTCCCAAACATGGGTTATTTTCAGTTCAAACATAACACACAACACAAAACACAGTATTCACACATTACACAAATACTAAAACACAGTTTTCAATTATTTTCACCCTAAACCCATTGTAAAAAAGGCTAAGTTTTTATTAAACAACCCTTTTCACACCCTTCCACCTAACACTTTTGCCTTATTAAAGGCAGACACTTTGACCTTATTAAAGGCAGACATTGCCAGCACATGCTTAGCTTGAAGGACCACCTATATTCGAAATCTGCAAAAGAACCACCTATTTTCGACAAAATCTTTCATACTTCTCCCACTATTCTTGAAAGCATATAAAACACAACATTCAAACCACAATATCCATATACGACCTCTAACCCATTCACAACAGATATCCCAAATCACAAAAATTTAAACCAACTTTGGGGCTTTGTCTTCGATCTCCAACTTTGGAGCGCTTGGAGCCCTGAAATCCCAACTCATTTCTTCTCACTTCTTCGAAATCGTAGATCTGAGCTCTGAGCTATGGAGATTTTGGATTTAGATTAAACAGAGGTTGAGGGCGAACGACGTCTTTGGGGCTTTGTCTTCGATCTCCAGCTTTGCAACGCGTACCCAATTTGGGCGCAATTTTCATTTTTTTTTTTTTTGAATTGTAGAAACCCTAAACTACCATTCAACTGGCATGCGCGGAATGGTCAATCCGCATGTGGGGTGGGTGCCACGTCACATTTAACGATTGACCGTCTGGTCGACTTAACGGAATGATGAAATTGGACCAAATTAAAAACATAAGGGTGTAAATTGATAAAGTTGATTAGGAGCCAAATTTAGAATGACCCTAAACCAGGGCAGGTGTCCTTTTGTCGTTTACCCAAACTTTTTTGTAACCCATTTTTCGGTAACCTCCCCCTGGCAAGTTGCCACAATGAAAGAAATTGTGATGTGGCTGGCAGGTTTAAGGCATTATCTAGTCCATTCCTAATTAAAATCCAGCTTGCAATTTCATGTATACCATAATCACCAATTACCAAGCGGGGGCAGCTTTCCTTTTCTTTTTCTTTTTTACTCATGTTTTCTTTTGGCTGGCATCTTTCCCTTCTTTTAACTCAGCAACACAAACAATGTGGCGTACAGCCAATTTTTGCTTCCTTCTTTTTTTTTGTTTTGTTTGTTTTGACTGTATGCCCAGCAAGAGGATTATCCAAGAGAGAAAGAGAGGCTGTGACAGAACAACATGGCTTCATTTTCTTGCAGATCTCCTTTTTTTTTTTATTGCCTATTCTTTTCTTCATGATTAAACACCCTTTTCATTTTTGATGCAGTGTGCTCAGAGAGGAAAAAAAAAAAAAAAAGCTTTCTCAAGCAGAGATGGAGAGAATTGGTCAGAGAGTCCAAGAGGTAATATTACACTCTCTTTTTTTTTTTTAACATTTTGGAATTAAATCTCATAACACCATTTTTGTTTCCATAGATCCCCTCTTGCTCGGCAGAGCTTTGTTGAACGGGAATCATCTCATGGACTTTCTATATTCATATATATGATTTAAGGGTTGCCACCCATCATGGATTTATCATCCAAGAATTTGATTTGAGGGTCGCCACCTAACATGGATTTATCATCCAAGAATTTGATTTGAGGGTTGCCACCCAATATGGATTTACATCATTTACATCCAAGAAATTGATGTGGGTTGCCACCCATCAAGGATTTATCATTCAAGAAATTGATTTGAGGTTGCCACCCCACAAAAATTAATTGAAATGACAGTATACCTGTGAAATTTTTTGTCTCTGTGCTCTTGCAAATTTTTTCTCCAGCAGCCCCTTTTTTCCTTCCGTCATTCCTTCTCTCTGCCCTTTTAATTTCTTTACTGTTGTCCTCTTTATAAGCTAAAGACCTCTTTTTTTTTTTATGAAAACAGAAAAGCTACAAAACAGAAATCAAGCGGGCTGTAGAAGCCCCTGTGGCGTCATCAAGCAACAGAGGACCCAGCCAAACAAGACTGTCGTCAAAAAACTAGAAACCTAGATCCATATTGTGACTCCAAGTAGCCAGACCTCTTTAGTGTAGGATGTTTCATTTGAAAATTGAATAATCAGCTCCCCAAAAATAGGAGCCACCAACCTCTCTTAAGAGTTTTTATTGGTTTAGACTCCCATCTTTTTTTCAAACTCTTTTCCTAAAGGTGGCTGTTAAGCTTTATCTCTACCCTCAATTTGAGGTTTGTTGGATATGGAAAATAATGGGTATATCCCATTCCCGTTTGAATCTTTTTATTTTTTAATTAATTTTTTTTTGTACTTCAACAGTTCCTACTAGGAGTCATGGAAGGGTTTGTGGAAGATGGATTAAGATTAACTGAATTTTTTTTTGATGGACCGAGTGCTGATGACAAAGCAATGGCTAGATATTACGGATCCCACACCAATAATAAGTTCGATACATAGTAATAGTATTCTCGTTGCACATGTGACGAAGAAAGTTATTAAAATACTTGCAAAGTCCCTGCTCTCTTCTGCTGATGACAAAGCAATCAGCCGTACCGTATCGCACGATTGTGTAATCAATAAAATTCGTATTTTCAATTAAACACTTTTTGCAATCTCTCTAAACCCCTTCACACTCATATATACTAACATTAACATAATTGGCCTCGCAGGGTATGCTTCTATTTTGGCTTTATGTTAAGTACATGGACCTAGATACTGCAGCCTTTGTATTCTATGGAGCTATGCTACTATTATCATTAGCATGGACAACTTCTCATCCTTATAGAAATGGTTTGTGTGTGCGCGCATATTATAGTTTTACATTCATTACCCATCATCATTCGTGGGTCATATTTCTTACAAAAGTGAGAGATTTATCTTCATTGATGAGTTAGCAAATGTGATCATTAGATAAGATACGACACATAATGTTGAAGGAAAATGCGAACCTTCCAACATAATTTCACCACCACTAATTAAATAATGAGATTTTATTATTTTAGGTTGAACCCATTAAGATGCGGTGTCTCTTAATTACAATCCATTGCTTCAAGGGAACACCATTTTATTCCATCATAAAGAAACAGAACGTGTGTTTGGTTTTGCTGCTGCCCCTAAGTTCGAACCTCAGGGTGCCTACATATCCCTTGTAGGAATTAGGCCACTCGTAGTTCAAAGAATTGCAATGAATAAATGACTCATTGAGAGGGAAATTTGATTTGAATTGTATTGAGAAGTGTTTTAGTGAATTTAGCTGAATAAAGTAGGGATTCAATATGAAATTGAGATTTGGACGGTTGCATCTAAATTGAATCTCTAGATTGCCTACGTACCCTTTCGAAGGGATCAAACCAACATAGTTCGGAATTGATTTGGAAATTAATGGGTAAGTGTGGCCCACTAATTAAGAATTTTTGTCTTTGAGACAATTTGGAGATGTTGAAATTTTCATAGGTAGATGACCCATGAGAAAAAATTGGAAATTAATGGGTAAATATGGCCCACTAACTGAGAATTTGTGTTTGAGAGATTTGAATTTAATCTCATTGAAATTTGCATGGGTAGATGACCCATGGGAAAAATTGGATGGTTTTGTACCATTTTTCTTATTGTCAATGTCCAAGAAAAATAATGAGCAATTTCGATTAACCCACTAATTTTCTAAAATTGACATTTGCACTGGAAAATTGTTTTGGCGAATTTGGTTAAGAAAAACCAAGGATTCAAATTTGGTTGCGGTTGTGTCTATTGGTATGGTAGACTGCCTACGTACCCTTGACGGGATCAAACCGAATAGTTTCAAAAATTAGATTTAATTTGCGTGGTTTTATACCACTTAGGCCCTTGATGTGGTTTTGTACCACTTGGGTTTCAATTTGATGATTTGGGAATTTAAGCTCATTAATCCATAATTTGCGGACTTAAGACTTTGCACCAATTGTTCGCTAACTGGATTTTTAATGAACAAGTATGTTAGGCTTGAGACTTGTAATGAACAAGTCCATTGTATTTAAGGCTGTCGAGTCTTGGAATATCGGCTTGAGACTGTCCCATGTTGAGAGAGAAATGCACATCGGCTTTTAACTGGTCCCAATTAATTTTGAATTGGATTATTGTCTTCATGGTAGACATCTAGGCCAACTTGAGACCTGTGGCTTTGTTGGTCTCATATTTAACTGACATCTTGCAGCTTGGTGACAAAAACAAGTATGTCTTTACCACAAACACGTGTCACATAATTTGATTAGGGCACCGAAGCAAATTACTTGAACCAACTGCTTTCTCTTTGTTGGATTGGAACTCCCAAAGCACTAAAGAAACAAACTCGTCCAAATAGGATTAGCGAATTCATGCTTCTTAATACTTTTGCAGATGACATTGGAGATTTGCTTTGTGGGTTAAAGACCCGAGCGTGGAGGACCTCAAGGGATGCTTTGTTTCAGATGCAAAATGCATCCTTAATTGGCGGTGAGTCAAAATGGCTCATCTCCTTGAATTGAAGCTGCCAGTTTCGTTTCCTTTTTTAGAATTCAGCTCGCTTTGCTTCAGAACCCTTTTTTTGTTCGCTTTGCTTCTGTAGCGTCATAGCCCCAGAAATTGATTTCACATAAATTTGTTTCTGGCCTGAAGGAAAGCAAAGCTTTCTTCGTTGTTCTTTTTTTTTCGGTGGCAGAGTCCTTGAATTCTGATTCAAAGCCAAATGGAATCAAGTTGTGGGTATTAGAGAACATGTTATCCACCAATTCACCAACTCATTATCCACCACTATCTTAGCTTTATGTTGTTAATCTTTGTAGACCACTTTGTATTGTCTCTTAGTTTATTATTATCAATCTTGTATAAATACCTCCTATATGGAGATGAATCAATCAAGCAAAACATCAAGCAAAATATCATTCAATCATCAAATCTTTCATGGTATCAGAGCTAATGGCTAACGCCAATTAGCGATCCTTCATTTGCCAACATTGAGAGTCGTTGGCTCTCCTCACCCGGAAGGGTGTTTGCTTCTGTATAGTTCTCCAACTTCTCCTCCCTTCTATAAAATCAATATTTTTTTTTTTCTCTTCTCAACCAGTCCCTACCGCTGCCATTTCCTTTTATTTTCCACCATTTCCTGTCAAGCTCTCTGCTCATTGATTGAGCCTTTATCCTTCACTCTCTATATCTAGCTCTCTGTTGAAGATTGAACCCTTTCTCCCTTTAATGCTCTCTGTCGAAGATTGAGCCATCTCCCCTTTCTTATGCTCTCTGTTGAAGATTGAGCCTTCTCCCCTTTGTCATGCTCTCTGTTGAAGATTGAGCCTTCTCCCTCTTGTCATGCTCTCTGTTGCTGTCAGATTGAGCCCCTTCCTTTTTGTTACTTTTCTGTTTCTGCGCTTGTGACTACTTCATCATTCACCGAAGCATTTCCTCCGTCGAGCACTCCCGTGGAAACCTGCGGCTGTGCTAAAATATGAATATGGGTTTTGAATATGTGAGGTTCTTATTTTATTCTTCTCCATAATGAGGTATATATAAGAGTTTGCATGAGTGCTTTACAAGGAATTAGATATAGTAAAGGATTAGGAAAATATCTCCTAATTATACAATGATTTGACAACTATATAAAATAGGAAAGTAAATCTCTTAATTAACCAAGGAAATAAATATATAAAATAGGAAAGTAAATCCCCTAATTAATCAAGGAAATAAATCTATAAAATAGGAAAGTAAATCCCTTAATTAATCAAGGAAATAAATCTCCTTGATTAATTAGGAGACTCACTTCAACACTCCTCCTCAATTTGGTGCATATACGTCACAAATGCCCAACTTGGTAAGTAAGTCATGAAATTCGTAGCACCCAAGTCAATAATCCATGCAATTCAGGGCAGAGTCTTTGGCGACCGGTCGTTTGCTTCGGGCGTCCGTAGGGATTCCTGACATCGCAACGGAAGTAATATGTGATATGAGAATGTGAGGGATTTTGATTTGTGAATTTGATGTAAGAATTGGATTTGAATATGAGAAAGTGGATTTGGTGGTTTTTGAAACGATATCCATGGTAGCGGAAGGATTTAAGAATAAGATAAAAAAATATGTGTTTAGGGTTTCGGGATAAGAGTATATGAGGATTCGGGTATGAAGATTTGAATCTGAAACTGGAAATACGAGGAATACGATATGAGGGATGTGATTTTGGGTTTGTGGTTCAAGAAAATTCGATACGAAATACGAGGAATACGATATGAGGAATGTGATTTTGGGTTTGTGGTTCAAGAAAATTCGATACGATACGAGGAATACGATATGAGGAATGTGATTTTGGATTTGTGGTTCAAGAAAATTCGATACGATACGAGGAATACGATATGAGGAATGTGATTTTGGATACGAGGAATACGATATGAGGAATGTGATTTTGGATACGAGGAATACGATATGAGGAATGTGATTTTGGGTATGAGGAATACGATATGAGGAATGTAAAGAACACAGAAACCCTGTGAACACGGCTAAGAACACAGAAAACCCTGTGAATTCGGTTAAAGGACACAGAAACCCTGTGAACACGGCTAAAAGACACAGAAACCCTGTGAACACGGCTAAAGGACACAGAAACCCTGTGAACACGGCTAAGGACTCAGAAACCCTGTGAACACGGCTAAAAGGACACAAAAACCCTGTGAACACGGCTAAAGGACATAGAAACTTCTCTTCAATTCTCTTCTCCCCTAAAGAGAAGGGTATGTCGAAGTCAAGAAAGAGGCAAAATCTCCATGATAAAGAGAAACATATCCTTTTTTTACTCCCCCTCCCCCCCTTGAAGAGGAGGGGAGGAGAAATTTTGATAGGAGAATTTAGAGACAACCGAGGATCGATTGCTCTGATACCATGCTAAAATATGAATATGGGTTTTGAATATGTGAGGTTCTTATTTTATTCTTCTTCATAAGGAGGTATATATAAGAGTTTGCATGAGTGCTTTACAAGGAATTAGATATAGTAAAGGATTAGGAAAATATCTCCTAATTAGACAATGATTTGACAACTATATAAAATAGGAAAGTAAATCTCTTAATTAACCAAGGAAATAAATATATAAAATAGGAAAGTAAATCCCCTAATTAATCAAGGAAATAAATCTATAAAATAGGAAAGTAAATCCCTTAATTAATCAAGGAGAAATAAATCTCCTTGATTAATTAGGAGACTCACTTCAACAGGCTGCTCATCCATGTTCCTTAGCAACCATGCACGTGACCCTTGTCACTGCTCACTGAGCCCTCCTCCATCGAGCTCTCCCGTGGCAACCCACGACAGCTCCGTTTATCTCTCTTGGCCATGATGGCCCGATGTCAGTCTCCTCCGTGAGCCTCGTCATCGCTCACCGAGCCTTGTCTTGTCTTGTCCTAGCCGGCCTTTGTCCTCTGCCTGCCGTGCTACACTGCCTTTGGTCCCTTAACTGGTGTTGTTGCTCTCTTGCACATGTGTTGCTCTCTTGCACATGTGTTGTTGCTCTCTTGCACATGTGTTGGCTCTCTTTCCTTGGAGTCTCTCTTTGTATTGCCGGCACTGTCCCGGCTCCTTATCTTGCCCGTATACCTCATGCCACTCTGTCCTACCGCCGTCCTGTCTATCCATCTTTTGGCTCTTCGGCCCCTGCCTCTCATCATCAGTGGGCCACTTATCTCCGCTGAGATCGCGCAGCACCTCCATTTCTGTGTCTTGAGTAACCCATTCTGTTTCACTTGCTGCGCTCTCTCACTATTTTCCTGTTTTATCTCTGTGCTTCCTTGAGCTGAGCTCCTTCTTCAAATATCTCTCTCCCTTGTTTTTCTTTTTTTTGTTAACTTTCTTTCACTTGGTTTCCGTATGTCTCCCCTTCACCGTTTTTCCACGTGATCTGTGTCTTCCAACTCTCTCTATCTCTGTTTTTTTATTCGTATTTTTTAACCAAAACAAAAACAAAAGTGTTTTATATTTGCACTTGTCTGGAGCCTATCTGCAGCTTGTTTCCGCCACTGTCTCTCCTCTCCCCTTTTTTATTCTTTTAGTAATTGTTTGTGTTGGTCATCATCCCTTATTTTATTTGTTTATAGAGTATTTTGAAATTCTATCCATGCTGCCCATTTCTTCTTGTTTCCCACGTGACTTTTCTCTTCCATAATCTCTTTTGCTCTCCTCTTTATCTTATTTCTTTATCCTTCATACCATTCTTCTTTGTCCTCTCTCCAAATTTTTTTCTTTTTTTTTTTTTTTTTTTTTTCTTTTCTCTTCTTTTTTTCTCTCTTTTTGTGCGCGCCTCTCTAGTTGTTCCCATTTATGGGTCTCACTTCTCTTTATATTTTCAAATTTTTCTCCCACCTCACACCACTTCTGTTTTGCCATTGGGCTGCCCACAACTCCCCCACTTAGAGCATCTCCAAGAGACTCTCCAAATTTTACCTCAATTCTAGCCAAAATAGCTAGAAAGCTAAAATAGCTAACCACTTAAAAGTTGGTTCCTCCAGCAACACTCTCTATTTTAGCTAACCTCAAATATTTTATTATTTTAAATTCATTAAAGAAACAAAAAAAAAAACCCAAAAGCTAATTTCAACCCCACCGAACCCAGCTTTTTCTTCTCTCTCTCTCTCTTCCAGCTTTTTCTTTTTTCTCTCTCTCTCTCTTTCCCTCTTTCTTTCTCTCTCCCGTTCCCTCTCTCTCTCACGCAGCTTTCAGTTGGCGAGCCACCCATTTTCTCTCTCCCCCTCGCTACATGTAGCGAGCCAAAATAGCGATAGCCAAAATGGCGAGAGAAGTAGTGAAGTTGCTGGAGGTCTGTTTTTCCTTCTTTTTCGCTAAAATAGCTAGGGATAAGGGAGTAGCGATGCTCTTGGAGATGCTCTTACTCTTTCTTTGAACTTCCCTTTGTTTTATCAAACATCTGTGCTCTCCCACGTGCTCCTCACTTCCATGCTTCCCTCATTATATTCACCTTATCAAGCCATGTGTTTTTCTCTCTACCTCACTTTGTCTTTCTCCTTCCAAATTCCTACGGGTTGCTTCCCTCTTTTTATGTTTTTGACATTCCCACCTCTTTGTGTCTTTTTTGTTGTGTGTGCACATGTATTGCACTCGCCTTTTCGATGAGCATTACTAGTAATTTTGTATGTTTGTGTTTTATTTCTCTTGTGAACTATGGGTTCTTCATTTTTGGACGTGCCTTTTGGACTACTACCACAATTATTGTTGCCATCTACATCACCATGATGTCTACGGACTACACAGCGCTTACAGCTTCTTCATCCAAATCTTGCTCTGCTACGCGCGCTCGATTTGCGGGGGTGTATTAGAGAACATGTTATCCACCAATTCACCAACTCATTATCCACCACTATCTTAGCTTTATGTTGTTAATCTTTGTATCCATCATGTACCACTTTGTATTGTCTCTTAGTTTATTATTATCAATCTTGTATAAATACCTCCTAAATGGAGATGAATCAATCAAGCAAAACATCAAGCAAAATATCATTCAATCATCGAATCTTTCAGTGGGCCTTCTTGGATTTCCAGCCAACAACATTGGCTTGTAAAGTGGCGTTGAGGTGAGTCCTTGATTTCAAGGACATGTTAGCTTGCCGCATGCCAAGAGAGGAAGAAGTCCTCTTGCTTTGTTTCTTTGCTTTTTGGACTTTCATGTGGTGGCTTCCACCACATCCCTCCTCTATTTTTCTTATATTTTTCTCCTTCATGAGGCTAGCTTTGTTTTCTTTGATGTGCAAGATATAAATTTCCAACCACGATGATTTGCTTTGTCAAGAGCTTCATACAAAGGCTTTACCATTTGGTTTGCCATCTGACGTGGACCAAATCTCTTTGGGCTTTTCAAGTTGTCATAATGCATGAAAGCCAAAAGATATTTGGTTAATAAGCTAATCCTGCAGAAAAGTGGCAAGCACCATTTTCCCCTGCTGCTGGCAGCAACAGTAATTTGAACAAGTTGGACCCTTCGAGCTTTGAGAGTTTGGTCCTTGTATAGATCAACATGTTGACCTTTTTAGCAGTCAATAATTCAAATAGAAATCTCAGGGCTTTTTTAATGCTTGTTTTGAGAATTTCTATCAAAGACAGGGTTTCTCATTCATAAGATTTCTCATCCCAAATAAATTTCAGGGTTTCTCACCCAATAATGGATTTCGTATCCAATGATTTTTCGGGGTTACTCACCTATAACCCATGGATTTGCATCCAAATAATTTCGGGGTTTCTCACCCATGGATTTCTCATCCCAAATAATTTATTAAAGGGTTTTATACCCAAACATAGGGGACTTCAAGAGAGGAGCCTTGATTGCCTCTGTCATTTTTTCTTCAACATGGCTCCATGTTGTGCTACTTCAATAAAGAAACAGAAATTCTTGGCCCAGCAAGTCAACCATTAATGTGATAACTCCAGAAAAGGTGCTAAGATAGTCACCCCATGGACGGTTGCATATGGAATTGCCTATGTCATTTTTCTTCAGCACGGATGTGCTCCATTCTTCCCCAAGCCTTGCAGCTTCCTTTTTAAATTTTTTTTTTTTAATCTCTCCACCGCCTCCCCCTTTTTCTTTTCTCTCCTCCTTTTTATAGAGTCCTTGCGAGAGAGATTTGAGATGGAATAATTCTCCTTCAAATTGGATTCCTCCTCCCCTTTATCATATTATCCTTTTCCCTTATTTATTGAATGGATGATCCCTTCTTTTTCTCTAGGCATAATGTAACATCCCGGCCCTAAAAATAAGTAAAATAATTAAATTAAGAGGAAATAAATTAGAGTAAACAATAAAATAAAATGATTTGAATTAATTAAGGTTTTTGAAAATTTAAAATATTATTTAATATAAAAAGGGTCAAAAAGGTCATTTTAAGTTCGGGACGGAATTTGGGAATTTCGATTGTACCGGTGCGTAGAGCACGTCGAAACGAGTCCGTAGACACGTAGTGGGCTCAGATCGGAGTTATAACGAGGAAAGTACGATCTAAATACTTCGAGGGGCAAAGTCGTAATTGAGGAAAAATCAGATTTTTTAAATCTGATTCTCCTTCCTCTCTCTCACTCTCTCTTCTTCCTCGCGCAAAACCCCCCTTCCCGTTACTGTTCATTCGAACCAGCCCAGCCACCACCCGCCTCCACCAAACCACACCGGAGCGGCCAAGACCTGACCGGCGTCGCACCCACAGCCGCTCCGACCTTCCTCCTGCCGCCGCCGACGCCACAGCCACCGGAAACAGCCCGGAATTGGCTGGTTTTTCTCCGAATTTCAAAGGCCTCGTTCTCCCTCCTCCGACCACCAAATCGGACGTTTTAGGTATGGTTTTTCGACTGATTTTCATGCTCTAGCTGCCTATGGGATAGGATTCTAGAAATTTTGAGAGTTTACAGTTCGATTTTTGAATTTAAGTTTGGCCGGACTTCGGGTTGAATTTCCGGCCACTTCCGGCCATTTTCTGGCTTTCACCCAAGAACAAAAGTGACTCCAAATTAGGTGTATTAGCTAGGGTAGGAGTTTGGAGTCAAGATGTTAAGTTTTTCCGGTGAGTGGTTATCGCTTTGGACACCCACGTGCTGCCGGCGCGTGTGGCGGGGCACTGTAGTAGGGAGACATTTTTATCCTAAAATGATCTCCTGGTTGTCACGAGCGCGTAGAATTTTACGGATCTCAATTCGGATAACGTTTGAACCTCGAACGGATTTTACATATTGTGTGATTTCCGGGTTCGATATGTTAGAACCGTTGGATCGCTTTCCATTTAATATATGTTGATTTAGGTATTCCTAGGATCGTGTAGGAATTCACGGATCGGGAATCGGAGTCCCGGATGTTTCCGATTTAAATTGTTAAAGTTTGTGTTTTACAATAATCGTCAAAATAGTCCGATTGTGAGCGATCCGACCGTCCGATTTGAACCAAACTTGTAGGACATATATCCTAGACCTTGTGGAACCTATAGGAACTTCGGTTCGTAAAACGGAGGTCGTGGGGCCCGCGGGCCCGGTTGACCAAATTTGGAAAGTTTGACTCTCGGTTGACCGTGAGTCTTCCGAGGTAGTTTCACACTTCGAAAAGTGTTATGATGACCTTGTAAACGAGTTTTAATTGTTATTTGAGTTATTTGGATTATATTGGGAGTATGAGCTTGTTTATAATATCTTATGGGATTCTTGGATATTATTTGATGATTGAAATTATGAAATGAATAATTATGGGATACTTGATTTGTAGAGTTGTGAAAGTGAGTCTTGGGACTCGGTTATGATTATTAGGAAGAGAATGGGCATTGCTTTCAAATAAATGGCATGGTTTTAAGATGGAAATGTTATGCATATGAATTAAATGCTTTATTGAAATGCACTTTATATTTAATAGTCGAAATTATTATTTTGTAGAGTATTTGTAATATATTTGTGGATTTGATATATTATAGTGTCATGGAGTTTATATATATAATATTTGAGAAAACACTATCTTAGTTACTTCCCCGGTTATGAGTTTTATGTTTGTGAGTCATTTGTCTACTATGAATATGTATTTTGTTTTGGGAAAATTGAACTAAGGATGAGAATATTATTTATATAATATTTATATAAGGATTACGAACTCCACCATCATACGTACCTCCCCCTTGGATGATGATATTTGGAAACAGTGGATATGGACACTGGGATACATGGAAATGGATATATGGATATGTTTTGGATATACTATTCACACACGTGCCGGGTTTCGGGCGTGTGGGCTTATTTGGTCATGGATCCCGGAATTGTGGGATGCCGGAAAAATTGTGGATATGGTATGGATATGACGGAACCCGGGGCATACCTTAACGGGGTATCGCTGTAGACCCTTGATTGGGTAGTCTGCGCGCGTAGGACAGTTCCAGGCGTACGGGTCTTGATTCTTCGTCCGTACGTGCTGGGTTAGAGTGTCAGCCCCCAGTTGGACGACTCATCCCTAGCCACATGGACGTTTGAGGGCCAGATAAGTGTGAGCTAGTCAACAATCCCCTGTTGGATTGTTTCCCCCAGTACATGATGTGCAACATCACATGTACCTCCCCTTGGATCCTGATACATGGAAATTATGGATATGGTCTGGATATGACGGAACCCGGGGCATACCTTAACGGGTGTCGCTGTAGACCCTTGATTGGGTAGTCTGCGCGCGTATGACTGTTTTCAGACGTACGGGTCTTGATTCTTCGTCCGTACGGGCTGGTTGAGTTTAGTCCCCCAGTTGGACGGCTCGTCCCTAGCCACATGGACTTTTGAGGGCCGGATAAGTGTGAGCTAGTCAACAATCCCCGGTTGGATTGTTTCCCCCTGGTACATGATGATGGTGAGAGGTGGGTGTATGTGGATGTATTTATGTATATATATAAATATATAATTATTCTTTTCTTGTTATACATATTGCATATATGTATATGTGGTTTTAATTCTGGTTTGAGATTTGTGAGCCTGTACATGTATGAACGTATAAGCCCTGGATTTGGGCAGTGTTGTTTGGCGCCATACGCCTTGGATAGGGTATGGTTGCGGGATTGAACTGTAAAAAGGGGAATAATTGGATGATGTGTTTAATGTACATATGCCTTGAATAGGGTATGGGTACGAAATTGAACTGTTACAAAGGAAGAATTTGAGAATGTGCTCATTGTGTTTTTGTTGGAATTGGGATTGTGTTAGATCTGAAATGTATAGATGGTTCTGTCATAAATAATTGTTTATTTTCGGAGTTGTGACCGTTGAGATAAGAACTACGTGTGGCTTGATCCCTTGTCCAAGGGTACGTAGGCAGCCTGGGGTCTCATCAGGCGCAGCCGCGAAATATTATTGTGTTTAAAAGGTCTAATTGAATTCTGTGTATGTGATTGCATTTCGGATGTGGTTTTCGATGTGATTGTTGGATTTGAATTAGGTTTGATGTTTTCGGTGGTATTCATAAAGTTGTTTGAGATCTTTAATTGTATTGTTTATGAAGTATCCGACTTAAGAACTTTGTTGGTTCTGTTTCGAATTATCTGAAGGCCAGAGGCCTACTATGTGATTGCATGTTGCTAATTTGTGCATGCTGCCAGTTGGTGTTTTAAAATGTGTTTTATGCAGGTTGAAATTTGGGAAATGTTCAATTTACAGGGGAGACTCTGCCGAAATTTTGGTAGGAACTCTCGTGCCCTTAATCCTTTTTGGGAAAAGAGGATATAGTTTAAATGAGTAGGCCTGACATCGGGTGATGTCGGGAATTCCACAGGATTCGTCTCGGATTTTGAGAAATTCGGGGCGGGTCCTGCTCACATAAGATTAGGAACAATTGGACTTCCTGGATGTTTGAAACTTGTTTTGAAAACAAGTATAGTGTGGGGACTAGACCCACCCAATCCAAACCCATGTTAAATTTTTTTTGTTCAACAATAAAGTTTAACTTAAAAGATGGTGATGTGATATAAAAGACAACGTACCGAGTCTAAATATCAAAAGAATTTTTCCCTTCAAAAAATTAAAATTATCATAATAATTTTTTTTTGTTGCTATAACAATAAGAAAAAAATCCCAAAATAGTCAAAAGTTAAGAGGAATTTATAGGTACAATTATTGAGCTTTCCATTTTATCTTCTTTCCCGAAATTTGAACCAAGAAGAGGGAAAGTTTCTAACTCAACGCGTCAATGGTCAAAGTGAATTTTAAAGTGGGTATATGTGTGTTTGTCTGGCTTGAACTCCTTTGGAATTGCGACAACAAACCCTATTAGATTGATTAGACTATTAATTAGACGAAAAAAATGAAGTATGCAAAGAGATGCAAAAAGAATGCGCCATTTTGTTTCCCAAGCTTCTTCAAATATCTTATCCCCAATTAAGGACCCAAGCATTGTTGAACGCAAGGTTGTGGCCAGGGATTGTAGGACATTGGCCGACTTTGGTATCTATTTCTGTTGGAAAATTGGAATCATCACACTCACATACTTTTTATCTATATATACACACACTCTGACACTCATGAGAGTTTAAACTCTGAGACTCTATGAGTTAATGTTATTTTTTATTATGATAGATCCCGTTAATAAATATTATATTATATTAAGGATTAGGAAATGATTGATATGAACTGTGAAAGTTCGTAAACCTAATCGGTGTGGAATCTGATTCACTTGGGATAATTAAGCATCGATCTTTCCTTGATATATATTATATACTTCAATATTATGGTTAAGAAAATCCAATTACCAAGTTAACAGGCCTCCTTATTTAGTTATATTTATATATATGTTACATAGGTTTTTTGATCTGATTCACCAAATAGTTCTAGAAATATATAGAAAGCTAATTTACAATGAAAGGTGTTATAAAGAAAGAAATATCAAATGCAAGTATCATTTCGAAAGGTACGAGAAGAATAAAATTATGGAGTACACCCTATTTAACTACCAAAAATACCCCTGAACACACACACATATATATATGTTACATAGGTGAATCGATCTGATTCACCAAATAATAGTTCTATAAATATATAGAAAGCTAATTTACAATGAAAGGTGTTATAAATAAAGAAATCTGAAACTGCAATAACAAAAAAGCACTTGAGGATACAGGAAAACAAGAATCAATCTAGCTATTCTTCCCTCTTTTTATTTTTTTTTTATTACGGAGTACTGAATCAAATTATTACTGACTCATGCAAATCCTCTTTTTGTTTGTTTTTAAATGGTATGATAAGAATAAAGTGTTAGCAATAGTCAATTAATGTGTTAATTATGTAGTCAATTAATGTGTTAATTATGTAGTCAATTAATGTTTGGCACCTACAATATTTGGGGACTTGACTAGGTTGGTTGCCTAACTAGTTTGGTTGCCTAACTAGGTTGGTTGCCTAACTTGGTTGGTTGCCTAACTTGGGGGGCTTGACTAATGTCTTAGGAACTTGTATATATATGTGTTGATTGTAAGTAATGAAACATAAGTGAAAAATCAGAAAATATTCTACAACTCTCATTCTCTCTACACTTTCCACTCTCTACTCTCAATATTCTCTATGTTTTGGCATGGTATCAGAGCCTAATGGCTAATCCTTAAGATCCTCTATCAAATTGAGAGTCGTTGGCGTTTTTACATATTGCTGTAAATTCTCTTGTTTCTATTAAATTTTCTCTCTTTTATCTGTATGGGCAATAAGTCCCTTGGCCACGATGGCCTAATTTGTTTCCTATGGGCACTACGTCTCTTGATCACCATGATCTCTTTCCTCCGTGAGCCTCGTCATCGCTCACCGAGCCATTTCCTTTCCTCCGCGAGCCTCGTCACTGCTCACTGAGCCTTTTCCTACTCGGCCTTGTCTCTCTCCTGCCGAGCTTTTCTCACTGCCGATGTTCCCTTTGCACAGCCACTCTGGTGTTTGCATCATCTCTCACGTCAACATCTTGTGTTTTCTTATTTATGGTTTCTTTTCTCACCACCTATCACATACTTCTTACTTTATTCCCCTTTATTTCCTTAAATTATTTCTTCCACTCTATTTCCATCCCATTTTTGTCTGGTATATTTCTTCTCCCTTGTTGCCTTTCACTTTTTCTCTGTGTTACCCACGTGAAGGGTGTTCTCTCCTCATCCCTTTGTTCTCATGCACATCATATTTGTGTGGGTAAAGTTTCTCTGCCTACTCATTTCTCCATTAAATATATATATGAAAAAAAAAAAATTGCCACCTCTTCTCTTCATTTTTATTTCTTCTTTCTTTTTGGGTTGTTGCAGACTCTTCTCCATCTTTTATTCCTTTCCTCCAGTTGTCGGCTGGCCATCTCCATTCCACATTTCCTTGCATTTGTTTCTGCCACGAGACTGCCATGTTTGAATCTCTTTACTATTATTTCATTTTCTCTTCTTTCAAATCTCGACCCTCTACCAGTGTCAGATTTGAGGGGGAGATAGATGCAACTTTATTTGGGTGCTGCAACTTTATTGTCATTACCGGTGTTGCTTTCTCCAAATCTCGACTCTCATACGTCGTCAATTTGAGGGGGAGTGACACTGTTGCTCATCTATTCCGCTGCAATCTCTTACCTATCTGCCATGACTGATTCTTCTACATCTGAGCTTCAGTCAGCTTCTGTTTCTCAAGTGCCACTGCTTTTATGGTTCTGACAACCCCTTCTCTTCAGGGGGAGAGGAGGAGTGAAGAGAAGTTGTGTCTGCAATAATGGAAGTATTTGTGATGCTGCTAGTATTGTTGTTGCTGCCTGCCTATATATTGCTCTTGCTGGTGCCAAGTGTCTTAGATTTCTCTCACTGGTGTCAGTGCCACTGATCATATGGCTCCATCGACCCCTTCTCTTCAGGGGGAGATGGGGAGTGAAGAGAAGTTGCCTCTGCTGTTGCTCCTCCCAAGTTGTCCTGCCCTGCCTTGTCTTGCCTGGTGCCAAGTGGCTTATACTGCTCTTGCTGGTACCAGTATTGCTCTTGCCTGCCTGTCATGTTGTTGTCTCTTGTTGAGGACAGTGTTGTTGTTGCTTCTACCATGTTCTTACCTTTACCGGTGTGTTTCCGATGTGGTCATGCCCGTTGACCCTGCCTTTGCTCTTGACTTTCCGTACCCTTGCCTTATCCTATTTTTTAGGGTTTGGTTGCCTTTGCCTTTGCTTGGGTTTGGTTTTCCTTGCCTTTTCTTGGGTTTGGTTTGCCTTGCCCTTGCCTTTGTCGTGCCTTGCCTTATCTTTAGGGTTTTGTTGCCCTCTGGGCTTTCTTTGCCATGCCTTGCCACTTTGCCTTTGCTTGGCCTTTATTTGCCTTACCTTGCCTTACCCTTTCTTTTTAGGGTTTGGTTTTACCTTGACGTGTCTTTCCCTATTTTAGGGTTTCTGTGTTCACAGGGTTTCTGTGTCCTTTACCTTATCCTTGCCGTGTTCACATGGTTTCTGTGTCCTTTACCTTACCTTTGCCGTGTTCACAGGGTTTCTGTGTTCTTACCGTGTTCACAGGGTTTCTGTGTTCTTTGCTTTGCCTTTGCCTTGTTCGCATGGTTTATGTGATCTACCGACCAACCGGCTGCACTTGGATTTGGTGTTGCCACCGACAGGCCGAAATGATTAACTTCGATGTGGCCTTTGCTCCACGTGTGGCCCACCATGTGGTGGTCCCACGTGAGGGGGCATGTTGAAGTGGATCGACATTTTATTAAGAAGAAGCTCGATGCAGACATATTAATGAAGGAAGTCTCTTGTTATAGCTTTCCACAACTCTCTTGGCAAGTTGGGCATTGGTGATATCTATGCACCAACTTGAGGGGGAGTGTTAGCAATAGTCAATTAATGTGTTAATTATGTAGTCAATTAATGTTTGGCACCTACAATATTTGGGGGACTTGACTAGGTTGGTTGCCTAACTAGTTTGGTTGCCTAACTAGGTTGGTTGCCTAACTTGGTTGGTTGCCTAACTTGGGGGGCTTGACTAATGTCTTAGGAACTTGTATATATATGTGTTGATTGTAAGTAATGAAACATAAGTGAAAAATCAGAAAATATTCTACAACTCTCATTCTCTCTACACTTTCCACTCTCTACTCTCAATATTCTCTATGTTTTGGCATAAAGCATGTATAGCATATATACTATCCAGAAGCGCACTATTAATTTCATTTATTTTAGTCAAAGAATTATAACGAATTAATTAAGCAGAATGTGCATGCAAGTCCTATATAACATGTATACATTCTGCGGGCCCCTAACGGTGGGAGTATTATTATAAGCTTGTGTGAGTAATGGGACTACTATATAATGAGGGTTGGACCCCAAGGAATTCAAATCAAAGCAAAACTTGTAATCAGATTTAAGTTGTAATAATTAACATGGAGAATCAAGTTTCTTCTGCTCCTACACCTTCTCATGATTACCAAGAAGGTCCATATGGAGGCGCAGCGGCGGCCAACATGGAGAATCATGGAGCTCCACAGAAGCTGCAAAGGCCTAATTACAATAAGTCTGTCATCAGCTCTGACGAGGCAGTGCGAATCTATGGTGGGATATGTGTCACAGAAATATATGGTACGAATTGTACTCGTACCAGTAAACCAAACCCGGTCATCAATGGGCGTTATTATTAGTTAATTATATGCTCATGAATGCATTTGTACTGAAACCAATACCCTGGCTACTATTGATCCTTTGGTTATAAAGCTAAACTTCCTACAGCTTTAGATATAGAGCTGTTTAATTATATTACTAAGGGAAGCATGCGGCTTAATTAATTATATGGGATCAATAGTATGGTATATATATATATACATATGTCATATGTACTGCCAACATCTTTCTAATTAGGCCCTACTTGTAATATCAGTACTACTCCATCGTGTGTGTTTTAAAGTTTTTACTTTCTCTCTCTCTCTCTCTCTCTCTCTCTCTCTCTCTCTCATTAATTCGACTTGAATGCATGCTTGCGAAACTGAAGACATGATCAAGTCATCAGCAGCTTGAAAAAAGGGTTTTGATGATAATCGGAATTGTTGATTTCCTAAATCATAATTTAAACATCATTTTACGAAAAATCAATCAATTGGAAATCATTTAATCGAACAATTGACGATTAATTTTAGTAACAATTTAGAACCTCATGATGTTTACCTTCTATTTAAGTGGAAATTAAGGAATGCTAGATATTCCAACATTACTGCTTCAATATAAAAAATACAGAGGAATAGCTTTTGTAAGATGTGATCTAGTGATAGATATTTCAGCCATATGATAGATGTTTGAAAAATGCTTCATATATGCAAACAGAGGAACAAATTTTGCAAATAATGCAACTGAAGAAGATATAAGATGCTCAGTTGAATAGAAGTGTTGTGGAAAAAGGCAGTTGTTCTGTTCCTATTATGTAAGCTAAAGGATGTGTTTTTTGAGTATTAGAAGTTTTCTGTTGTTTAGCAGAACTGTTTATTCTATGTTTGTGGTGATATTTATATAAAATAAACAAATATGTGTAAGGTTATCATTTTATTTAGATATGTTTCAAATAAGACACTTTCTATAGTGTTCATCCACTTCGTATTTCATTTATCTGAACAAATTGTAAACCATTCAAACATATATAAATGTGATGAGGCAAATAGACAAACACTTGATTACTATTCAATCAAATGATTAAAAAAAATTCAATTCGGGTGCTTTTTTAAAGCGATATAATCTATGACATAGACGATTCAAAATGTTGAAATACAATACAAATTAATTGAGCTCTGCAAAAATACCCGTCATATAAGTTTATTTGAGAGATTAATTTATGCAACTCTCAATTTGTGTGATTTTTTAAAGAGATTAATTTATACACCCTAATATACTCTATCTCTTCAAAAAAAGACCAACAACATTCATCTCCCCACGATCCCTTTCTCCATACTTTGACTCTCGAAGTTTTTAACTGTACAATCTGGACAATATTGTTCTTTTTTATATATCCTAAATCTAACTAATGACACAAAAACGTTCAACAGAATTCTTTGATATTGATCCTAAATCAAATAATAAGTAATACTCAGTAAGGGAATCACTCTTATTAAAATACTAAATTTTGCAGCTTCGGGGTTTTTTAATTTTGTTTTCCCAAGAAACACAGTATTTCATGCCGTTTGTTTTTTATTTTTCTCTTTCTGATTTCTTAAAATAATTTCTTTTTCTTTTTTTTTTTTCTGAATCCAATATCTGAAACCAAAAAACAACTTTGATTGCCTTGCTTGCTGATATAAGTCCCAATATGATTCGTGTGGCTACTTTTGTGGAGGTAAGAGGTAAATAGGAGAAAACAAGTTTTTATAAGGGGCTTTAAATATTATAGGAAATTTCATGAATTGAAAGATGAGAAAAATGAAAAAAATTATACGTTTGGAGAAGAGGTTCTGCTGGGCTTGGTTTTGAGAGAGAAGAGTTCGGCTGTCCAAATGCTAAGATGGAGAAGAAGAGAAGTGTAGGCAAAAATATGTGGTGTCATGTTTTAGATGTTTTTTTTTTAAATGATATGTCATGCTTGAAAGAAAAGTCACGCAGATTGAGAAAAAAAAAAACAAGAGGATCCGTGTTAGTAAGGTGTACTTATTAAAATTATATTTGTTTTACAATTCAATATTTTTTTTTGGTCATTTTATATTAGGGTAAATTAGTAATTCAATAAATAGTTTGGTAGTAGGGCGTACTCAGTTAATATTAAGGTTCGTTTAGCACTCTAATCTATTAAATAGGCAGTTTGAATTGTTCAAATACAATACAAAGTAAGCTCTACAAAAATATCCCTCAAATAAGTTTATTTGAAAGATCCATCATATGCAGCTCTCAAGCAAAGAAAGGAAAACTAGATAAAGTATGATATTGATTCCTTTCAATCTCTTTAGGAAGATAAAATCTTCACCTCCCACAATTTGTGCTTATTCCTATTTTTCATTAATGTGTTTTGCACCAACCATATCCATATGGGTCAACCTGCCACGAAATTCTTAGCACCAAAGAATCTTCCATACATTCAATATAGTGCTATTCATAATTCTTTTTAGGGCACTTCAAAGATTCAAAAGTCTCTTAAGGCATTTTATTCCCCAAGCTTCTTCAAATATCTTATCCCAATTAAGGACCCAGGCATTGTTGAAGGCAAGGTTGTGTTGTGGCTGGGGATTGTGGGGCACTGGCCGGCTTTAATTGGTATCTTTTTCTGCTGGAAAATTGGAATCGAATCGCATTCACATACTTTATATATATATAGTCCCCTTCTATTGATTCTCTACGAAATTTTTTTCAATGATCCAAACCATCAATTTTTTAAGTCTACATTCATAGATCATCTTGGCAAAAAAATAGACAAATCAGAAACCATTTCGATATCCAATTGTGTCCTACAAAATCAATGAACACGGTGTTCCAAGAAATTACTAAAATTTCAATAATTTAATTGAGTGGTCAAATGATATCGGATTCAAGTGATTTTTTGTAAAAATGATCTTTGAATGAGTATCTACAAAATAGATGATTTGGATTAGTGAAATACAATACGAAGTGGGCCCTCCAAAGATGTCTCTCAAATTTGAGGAATCCCTCAACTGAAGCTCCCTATATATAATATTCTAAAGTAGCATGTATAGAGTCTTTCTCTTATCTAGACGTCCGGATTGTTTAGCATGCGGACCTCAATATATTTCTTCAGTTTTCTCCTCTTATATATGCTGCCAAATCAAGCCACTACACTGCTATATAAAAATGTCCAGTCGGTGCTGTAGAAGTTTACATCTTGAAATCATTTTTTACTATGAAACACAGCTGCAAACATTGGAATCCGCACACTAAACAATCCGGATGTCTGGATAAGAGAAAAATCCTATATATATATGATGAAGAATATCTTTTCCTACCAAGAAGATATCAAGCACAGGCCTTGCCTAACCTGAGAGAAGCTAGAATAATTTTGTTACATAAACTTGCCATCGTAAGCATATGCACGCCACACTAATACTTTTTGTTTTTCAAATCAAGAAATAAAATTACAAGGAAGATCTCCTCTAAGGATTCCAATATTTGTACATAAACTTTAAAGAAATGGACAATGGAAAGTCTCACTAATTCCAGATGTGCAAGGATGCAAAAGTCTCTCATCTTTTATTGCCAAGATCCATTCATCATCTACAAGAACAATATACATAATTTTAGGTTTGTCAGTATGAAATTGTGTTGGCATTTCCTAAAACTTAATATAGGTTTGGCAGTGTCATTTAGCTAGAGGGTTGAAGCATAATTATTATCTCTGATTTCAAGAAACTGCAGGATTGAATAATTTTGTTACAAAAACTTGCCATCGTAAGCATATGTACGCCACACTAATACTTTGTTTTTCTAATCAAGAAATAAAATTACAAGGAAGATCTCCTCTATGGATTCCAGTATTTGTATATCAGATGTAGGATATAGCTAGCCTACAGTCTTTATATATACTAAGCTAGCTTATTTTCTGCACCTAAATTAATGTATATGTGTCCGCTTGTAATTATATGTAGAAATCACTTCTTATGTTATATAAAATACATTTAAAGCTAGCCCCTCCTCTCCTGCATACTCTCTCTTGTTTGTTATGTAATAATTTTTCATGGAAATTTATTATTGTTAAAAAAATAGAAGAAAAGAGGAGAAGAAAACAAATTCCTTGCAATGTTCACTACTAAAAGAAACACGTTGCGCGACAAAATAATTTTGTTGCGCAAAGTACAATTTCGTCGCGCAAAGTTTGCGCGACGAAATTTTGGTCGCGCAAAGTTTGCGCGACGAAATTTTGGTCGCGCAAATTCTGTCGCGCAAAGATCGTAAAGACAGATTTTGCGCCACGAAATCTTTTTTTGTCTCTCAAAGATACTTTGCGCGACGAACGATAACAACTTTGCGCGACGAATTATAACTACTTTGCGCGACGAATATCAATTACTTTGCGCGACGAAAGCACAAATCTTTTCGAGACGAAATATTCAATTTTTTTTAATTTTTGTTTTTTAAAAATTTTTAATTAAAATAAACTAGTTTAATAGTTTGCTCGACGAAATATTTTGTCGCCCAAGGTTTTTGACATTTTGTTTTATTATTTATCTTATATCAATTTCATTATATTAATTTTTCAAATTTTTACTTTTTAAATTTAATTTAATTGTATGATTTTATTTTTTTTAATTACTTTAATTTAAATTGACATATTCAAAATAAAATTACATATGAAAAATAGTGGTCAAATTATCCAATATATATAATATTCAAAATGTACACATAAATTAACAAAGTACAATAATAAAATCTACAAGCCTATTGTGGTGATAGTGGCGGAGGATATGTTTCGATAGCGTCCAAATCCTCAACTTTAGCCGTCAAAGTCTCAACGATTCCCTACCAATAAAAAAAACAAATATTGTCAAATAACAACAAAATAACAAAAAATTGGCATAAACTCAAAACTAACTCCAAAAACACATATTAATGAAAAAAAATATTTAAAGTTTGGAGAGAATATACCTTTTGGCAAGATTTTGAGTGAGTGAGAATGAGAGGGAGAAGTGAGTGTGAGAGAATAGAGAAGATAGTGAGAGAGAGATGAAAGAGTGAGTGAGAGTGAGAGATGATGAAAAGAGAGATAAGAGAGTGAGTGAGAGTGAGAGATAGTGAAGAGAGAGATGAGAGATTAAGTGAGAGGAGTGAGTGTGAGAGAAAGGGTAGGATTTGGGGAGAAGGAAAGAGAGAGGAGAGGTAAGAGTAGAAGACATTGAGAAAATGGTGGAGGTGTTATTTTGGTTTTAAAAACCGTATCACTTTGCGTGACGAAACAATATATTGGTCGCGCAAAGTCTCCAAATTTTTTTTTTAAAAAATTCCAATTTTTGGTGCGCGCCCAAATTTTTAGGGTTTTGCGCGACGAAATTTTGGTCGCTCAAAGTTTTGCGCGACCACAATATTCCCGCTTCCCATTTTTGGTACCCGCCCAAATTTTTTGGGTATACTTTGCGCGACGAAGGACTATATATTGGTCCCGCAAGGTCGTAATTTTTTTTTTTAAATTCCCATTTTTAGTACCCGCCAAATTTTTAGAGTATACTTTGCGCGACGAACTACTATATATTGGTCGCGCAAAGTTGGAAATTTTTTTTAAAAAAAATTCGCATTATTGGTACCCGCCCAAATTTTTCGGGTATACTTTGCGCGACGATGGACTATATATTGGTCCCGCAAAGTTGTAATTTTTTTTTTAAAATTCCCATTTTTGGTATCCGCCCAAATTTTTAGAGTATACTTTGCGCGACGAAGGACTATATATTGGTCCCGCAAAGTTGTAATTTTTTTTTTTAAAATTCCCATTTTTGGTATCCGCCCAAATTTTTAGAGTATACTTTGCGCGACGAATTATTATATTGGTCGCGCAAAGTCTTAAAAAAAATTTAAAGCTACTAATAAATATATATACTATTCAATTTCTTAAGTGTTATACGTACAAAATAAACAAATTTAAAGCTACTCAACGATCCAACCGTCAAACTTGTTTGTTTATACTTCGAGATCATATATGCCAAAATTCAGAAAAAATAAACATTAAGAGATCAAGTAATGGGACAAAACATTTCAACGGTTATAAAAGAAAAATCAAGATTTAACGGTTATTTCAACTCTGATTTTGATGATTTTTTACAGCTACACTCCTTGACCCTATATGAATACAATGACTGCATTCGATCATCAATTGAAAATATTTACACTAGTGGATACCACAAAATCTTATGTTATATTTAATGAAAGTATAAATAAACTCTTAATTGTTAGTGAATATATTGTTTTGATGGCATACACATTCTACGAAACTAGTTTCAACGATCTAACCATCAAACTTGTTTGTTTACACATCGAGATCATATACGCCAAAAATCAGGAAATTTTTTTTTTCAGAGATCAAGTAACGGGACAAAACATTTTGACGGTTATAAACGAAAAATCAAGATTTAACGGTTATTTCAACTCTGATTTTGATGATTTTTTTTACAGCTACACTCCTTGACCCTATATGAATACAATGACTGCATTCGATCGTCAATTTAAAATATTTACACTAGTGGATACCACAAAATCTTATGTTATATTTAATAAAAGTATAAATAAACTCTTTAATTGTTAGTGAATATATTGTTTTGATGGCATACGCATTCTACGAAACTAGTTTCAACGATCCAACCGTCAAACTTGTTTGTTTATACTTCGAGATCATATATGCCAAAATTCAGAAAAAATAAACATTAAGAGATCAAGTAATGGGACAAAACATTTCAACGGTTATAAAAGAAAAATCAAGATTTAACGGTTATTTCAACTCTGATTTTGATGATTTTTTACAGCTACACTCCTTGACCCTATATGAATACAATGACTGCATTCGATCATCAATTGAAAATATTTACACCAGTGGATACCACAAAATCTTATGTTATATTTAATGAAAGTATAAATAAATTCTTAATTGTTAGTGAATATATTGTTTTGATGGCATACACATTCTACGAAACTATTTTCAACGATCCAACCATCAAACATGTTTGTTTACACATCGAGATCATATACGCCAAAAATCAGGAAAAAAAAATTTCAGAGATCAAGTAATGGGACAAAACATTTTGACGGTTATAAACGAAAAATCAAGATTTAACGGTTATTTCAACTCTGATTTTGATGATTTTTTTTACAGCTACACTCCTTGACCCTATATGAATACAATGACTGCATTTGATCGTCAATTTAAAATATTTACACTAGTGGATACCACAAAATCTTATGTTATATTTAATGAAAGTATAAATAAACTCTTAATTGTTAGTGAATATATTGTTTTGATGGCATATGTATTCTATGAAACTAGTTTCAATGATCCAACCGTCAAACTTGTTTGTTTATACTTCGAGATCGTATACCCTAAAAATCGGAAAAAATAAACATTCAAGAGATCACATAATGGGACAAAACGTTTCGATGGTTATAAACAAAAATCACGATTTAACGGTTATTTTAACTCCAATTTTGATGATTTTTTACAGCTACACTCCTTGAACCTATATGAATACAATGACTCAATTTGATCTTCAATTTAAAATATTTACACTAGTGGATACCACAAAATCTTATGTTGTATTTAATGAAAGTATAAATAAACTCTTAATTGTTAGTGAATATATTGTTTTGATGGCATACACATTCTACGAAACTAGTTTCAAAGATCCAACCGTCAAACTTGTTTGTTTATACTTCGAGATCATATACGCCAAAAATCGGAAAAAATAAACATTCAGAGATCAAGTAATAGGACAAAACTTTCCGACGGTTATAAACGAAAAATCACGATTTAACGGTTATTTCAATTTCGATTTTGAGGATTTTTTACCGCTATATGAATACAATGAACCAATTTGATCGTCAATTTAAAATATTATATTTTTCTAACAAAATAATTATTTTATTTTATTTATTTTTATTTTTGTAAAGACTTTGCGAGACGAAGTTTAGATATTCGTCGCGCAAAGTCATGCAAAGATTTTTATTAAAAAAATATTTTATTTATTTTTGTAAAGACTTTGCGAGATGAAACACACTTCGTCGCGCAAGACTTTATGCACCGAATTTTATTGTTTCGTTGTGCAAAGTCATCCAAAGATTTTTAAAAATAATTTTTTATTTTCTTTATTTTAGTAAAGACTTTACGAGACGAACCACACTTCGTCGCGCAAAGGTTTGTCGCGCAAAGCGACTTTGTGCGACGATTTGTGTTTCGTTGCGCAAAATTTAGTCGCGTAAGACTTTGAGCGACGAAGTTTAATTTTCGTCGCGCAAAGTCACATTGAGCGACGAATTGTGTTTCGTCGCGCAAAATTTGGTCGCGCAAGGGGTTTTTTTTACTAGTGGATATTTTTATTCATGTAAGAAAATAACAAAGAAATGAAAAAAAGAGTTGAAGTAGAAAGCGAAAAGGTCAACGTTGGTATTGGTTTGAAGCACTATACTGACTACTCCTCATTCTAAAGGTTCATCATGGACTACTGACTCAGCAACTTCACATCCTTATAGAAATAGTGTGTGTGCGCGCTATTAGTTTCACATTCATGAACCATCGTCATTTGTGTTAGGGGGTTATATGAGTTACCATAGTTAAGGGTTTTCAATGACAATACATTAGTGTTTTAGCTGTTATGTTGTTATTAGCCTTTATTAGGATATAATAGGTTTTCCGTTTCATTATAACCACTAGGAAGATATCTTATAGTTTGGGTATAAATATAAGTTGTAATATCTCAAATATAATAATCGAATGTACAGTTTCTACATGGTATCAGAGCTAATGGCTAACGTAGATTAGCGATTCTCCAGCTGCCAACATTGAGAGTCGTTGGCACTCCTCACCCGTAAGGGTGTTTGTTTCTATATAGTCCTTTTCCTCTCCTATTCTCAAAGATGAATATTTTTTTTTTCCTCTCCTCCACAACCTAGTGCCTCTTCCACTCCTCAGATACCTAGTCCCACTCCTTATCCATGTTTGTCTATTGTTTCTATATAGTCATTTTCCTCTCCTATTCTCAAAGATGAATATTTTTTTTTTCCTCTCCTCCACAACCTAGTGCCTCTTCCACTCCTCAGATACCTAGTCCCACTCCTTATCCATGTTTGTCTATTGGCATGATGGCCATATCTCTGCTTTTTTCCCTCAAAGACCACACCTCTTAAGCCCAATCTCTTTCTTTGATTTTACTGCTAGTCTATGTCTTTCTTTAATTCTTTTATATTACTGAGGTATTCTCTTCTCTTCTTTTCAATTGTGTTTTCTCTCTCCTCGTCATGGATTGTCTCTGGCATCTTAAGTTTCCTTTCCTATTAATGGGTTGTCTCTCGCATCTTAAGTTTCCTTCCTTTCAGGAGTGCCAATTGGAAATGGGGGGAGTAGCCCAACTCCTTATAAACCCAGACTAGGTCCCTTAACTTTTCAATATGGGACATATATTCTCAACACGCCCCCGCACGTGTGGTGAACTTTCAAGCCTAACACGTGAACAACACATATTGGGTGGCGGGAGCACGTGTGGCCGTTGGGCCCAACACGTGAAGCCTTGCTCTGATACCATGAAGGAAGTTGAGGTTCCACCCCAAAACCAATTGGCAATGGGGGGAGTAGCCCAACTCCTTATAAACCCAAGCTAGGTCCACTATGCCAAATTTCACTTTCAGCAACACTACATAGGCATCGGTAAAACGAAAAATCGATGCTATTAGGACATCAGACATCGATTTTATAAATAACGATACTAAACAAGTACAAGGACATTAGTACGAAGTTTTGCTTTTTTATCACGATGCCTTTGATTCCCTTTAGCATCATCTCTCATAATCATAGATGCCTAAAGTGATTTGCCTTTTTTTTTTTTAAGAGGGACTTTTTTTTAAAAAAAGCCACCGATGCCTAAAGGGTAGTCAACGCTAGTCCAAAATTTTTCACGCTCTCCCTCTCAAACTCTCGCCCTAACTTCCATCTCCCTCTCAATTTTTTCAATCCCTCTCAAACTCTCGCCCTACCTTCCATCTCCCTCTCAATTTTTTCCTCTCCCTCTCAAACTCTCTCTTTCTTCTCTCTCCTCCATCACTCGCTTCTTTCTCTCAGATGTTCCGACCATGGCCGGTGCTTTCCTCAGGGCTAAAGCCCAGCCACCCCTGCCCATCCCTCAGCCGCGGCGAGCTTCGAAAGGTCGCCTTTGGTGCATGAGAAACCTTCAAATTTTAGTAGAGTCTTTCTAGTTTCTCTCCTGGACACCTTTGGTGCGATGCCAAAAGCCAATCTGAGTCTGGATCTCGTTTTTCTTCCTATACATTCCTATAAATGTTAAATCTGCTTCTTCAGATTTCATGCTCAAAGAAAAAGTAGATATCTGGGATTTGGGTTGACACAGAGATGGCCAAAAGATTGAGTTTCGCAGCTCTTTGTCGCAGTATTCTCTCTTTCCCTTTCTTTCTCTCAAATCTATTTTTAGGGTTTTTTGTTTAAAATGCTTGTTTTGATTCTTGGGTTTGTTGCTTAAGATTATCATCCTTCACTAATAATGAACAACTCCAGAGACTGTTTTCTTCTTTTGGAGATGTTACAGATGGTATTTCTACGTTTCTTATTAATTTGCTCCGATTATTTATTTATTTTCTTCTGTAATTTGTGGACATTACTGACTGATTTTTACGTTTGTGATGATTTTGTTTAACTGTATGTTTAGCTAGAATGGGGTTGTTCAATATCTGTATGTTTCTTAGCCTTTCTCATTTTCTCTGACAATATGCTGGGGTTGTTCATAAAGCTTACATTTATTTTAGGTTCTTGGGTTAAAGTACTTTCTGGCTAACCCTTAATACCTTTTTATTATGTAGGGAGCTGTACAAAAATAACAACCAAGGAACTATTCCAGCTGAGCTTGGTAACTTGAAGAGCCTCATTAGCTTGGACTTATATAACAACAACATATCAGGGACCATTCCTTCTTCATTGGGGAAATTGAAATCACTTGTGTTTTTGTGAGTTGATTAAATTAAGCACTGCACTTTACCTGTGTTATTGGGCTGTTTTGGCTTAATTTAGTCTATTTTTTTGGACGAGAAATTGGGAGGTTGGTTTTCTGACAACTCCACTTTTGCTTGAATATTGATGGATAACTTATTTGGGATCCTAGATCACAGGTGCAACATCGGAAAATGAATCTGGTAGCTTTTGAATTGTCGCATTTTGCAATTTCTTGAGTGTTACTTAGATTAGGGGACTAATCACTGGCCTTGTATCAATACATGACCTACTGGTCCTCTTTGTGTCTCTGTGTCTTTGTGTCTCTCTTTCTTTATATATATATATATGTATACTGAGATTGATACAATGAGTTTTTTTAGCATAGTAATAAATGCCTTCCTTTCATTGTTGCTTGGATTGGTAGACGTCTCAATGATAACAACTTAACTGGACCAATCCCACAGGATCTTGTTGGTATTTCAAGCCTCAAAGTTGTGTGAGTGCTTCTTGTCTCAATCTATTTCTTCAATCCCTTCTTTTTTCTGCAAGTGTGGCAGTTTCCTTATTGTATGTTTTCTGTTATAAATGCCTGTTAATCATTTAAAATTGCCACTTTTCCAGGGATGTATCCAACAGTGATTTATGTGGAACGATTCCTACCAGTGGACCATTTGAGCACATCCCTTTAAACAAGTAGGTCACTTCTATCATTTATCATTTTGCTTCCTTATCTTGTATTCCTTTGTTAATTCAACGAGATTAATTCTTCCCTGGCTACAACCAATGCTACTACACGTTCTCTTCTTTTATATTTTAAATATCTGTATTTGAGCTCATCCCTTCCTTTTTGACACTTCATTTTAAGAAAAAGAATAAAGGGCTTTGTGCCTGCTCTTTTTTTAAAAAAAAGGTGGGGGGCTTGGGTGGTTGCATTGCTATTCATGTTTGCATTGAGGTCCTCATGCATGATGCTTCATGTGTTTGGGCTCAGCAGTTGTTTATTTTACTTGTGACTTTACTTGGACTTTAAGTCGCCACATATACAATACTTAGCCTTTTGCACATGTTTACTGATCTTGTATACTCTATGTGTGAGAATGCATATGGATGCATATTTTTGCTTGGTCTTGAGCAAGATAGATAATGTGAATTTCACATGACATAAGAAGCAAATTACCATGAGTATATGGACAAATGAGTTGGGCTATGCACTTTATGCTTCTCATCATTATCAGTCTATTGGAGTAAATTTTTGGAATGATTATTAAATAAACAGAAAGTATAGTTTCTTGGATTTGCACTACATATCTGGAAATGGGTGAAACTTCATCCTCAATGCTATAGGATGTTTGTATAGAGAATAAAGTCGACGAATGGGATTGCTGCTATCTTATTTTGGTTTGCTTAGTGAACATATTTGAATGATTTTTGTCAAACACAAATAGGTCTCTCAGACACTACACACTGCTAAATTTTATGGACTGTCTTAAGAAATAAATAAGTTCATTAAACACTGTTCTAGAGTTCCCACAATCCCCACCACGTTTCAACACTTCATGAAATTGTGTCTGCGTGTAGTGTAGTGTAGAAGTTTAAAACTATTGAGTGCATTATTTCTCACTATTCGTTGAGAATAGAGATTTATGAACTTAAGCTTTGGTATGGTTAAGAGCAAGTTCAGTTTTCAATGCCAAGGAAACTTAGGTTTATTTCCAGCAGCTAGTTTTATTTCCGACAGCTAGTTTATTTCCTGTGGTTATATGAAATAATCTTTATTTGTTTTTTTTTCTTTTTTCGGTTCCAATATTGTAGCTTTGAGAACAACCATCGACTCGAAGGCCCAGAGTTGTTGGGGCTTGCAAGTTATGACACAAACTGCTCATGATGAAGAAAGAAGACGGAATCTCGACTCTGCTTTGAATTAGATATGTACGTGTGCATTTTGAGATCACCAAGGGGCATTTACTTGTGCATTTTGAGATCACCAAGGGGACTAATTATGGTTGGCATTTGAGTTGAATGTGTCTAGAATTGATTTGTGTGTTCTTTTTGTTTTTGTGCCAAATTTGCATATGCTATGTCTCTTTATATCTAAATGCATATCCTAATTCTTCTTATTATGTTTTTCTTCTTTTTGTTCTCACTTGATATGCTGAGGTCTGGTTGCATATGGTTCACCATTGACTCTTATCTTACTCTTAACAGAAAAATTTGGCTTACTCTCTACTCCATCACATAATCATTTAATTCCTATTTGAAACATGATGTGGGATCCATTTAATGACTTCTTGTTATCTAATTAGATTGGTTGACAAATTCTGTTTTTTTGGTAGTTAGGTCTGTGTTAATATGAACCTTGTGTATTTTTTTTTCACAGCAATGTGCCTCTGTTTTTTTGGTAGTTAGGTCTGTCAATTGAGAAAAAATGCTAGCTGTGCTTGTCCAACTCTCTACCCCATCACATGATCATTTAATTGCTAGTTTAAACATGAAGTGGGATCCAATTAATGACTTCTTGTTATCTAATTAGATTGATTGAAAAATTAGATTTTCTTGTTCACCAATATGATTTCGTAAATTTGCATATTGGTTCATTTGAAGTGACAACATATCTTATGCAAATTTAGTACCTTGCATTTTTTAAGCTTATGTTCATATTTTGTGTTTACATTCTATGTGTTTTTTTTTTCCAGTATAGAGCTAGAAGGAAGGACACCCAAATGGAATTGGATGAGGTGCGAGAAGAATTGGCAAGTTATGGCCTAGAATGGCTTTTTAATTAAGCTAAACATTCCTTCATTTTATATGTCTTTCTAGCTAGTATTTTGCTTATGCATAGACAAGTATGGATAATTTGTGGTGTAGGGCTGGTAAATTTGTGATTTGGATGTGACAAGTATGGATCATTTAAGTATTTTGCTTATATATATATATAGAAAATTATGGATATATTTAAATTACTGTTGATATAATGTTTTTTTTATGAGCAATGGCAACACAACATGATTTGGAAATGAGGCCTTTCTTAAATACTATTACAGTAACTAAGTAAAGTGTGATGTGAAACAAGCAAAATACCTACCCTTTCCTTACATAAATGATGCCTATTGTTTATAACAACTTCAGTTTTCCAGAAATAACTGAAGTTGAAAGATAAAAACAACAATCAGACATCTATTATCACTGATGCCTAAAACGAGAAGTAGCATCAACATTTATGTAACCACCAGTACTATTGGAGGCTTTTCATGTCCGCAAAATAAAAAAAGCGATGATGTATAACATAATTCACAACACCATTATTTGTTTTTACGATGTTGTAATTGATAATATGCATCAGCATAGTAGATATCACTTGATGCTGTTAGACCTCTTTAGCATCATCCCTTTTAAAACTACTGATGATGTTAGACCTCTTTAGCCTCCTCTCTTTTGAAAGTCCTGATGCTGTTTCGGGTTTAGGCGTAAGAAGTCAACCTTTTTTTGGCACCCGGAAATCATTTAGGCATCGGAGTTTACTTCATATCCGATGTAGTAAGTGATAAACAGCGACGGAGAATATCCGTTGCCTATTACATAGGAATAGGCAACAGTCACCAATACCACGGTATTTATGTGTAATAGGCAACGGATTTTATCCGTTGCTAAAGCCCTTTTTTGGCATAGTGGTCCCTTAACTTTTCAATGTGGGACAAATACTCTCAACAATTTGTGGATCACATTTCTTACAAAAGTGAGAGATTTATCTTCCTTGATGAGTTAGGAATGTGATCATTAGATACGATATGATACATAAATTTTAATTTAAAAGATGGTGATGTGATATAAAAGACGCCATAGGTTTTACGCTGTGATTAAGGTCTAAATATCAAAAAGATTATTTTTTTCTATGACAATAAAAAATATCAAAATAGTCAAAAGTGAAGAGGAACTTTACGTATAATCACTACTACAATTTCCCCTTGTCCTGGCAACCCTCTTTGGTCAGTAGAAACCCCATTAGTGGCGGAAATTTGTCAGTGATAGCTTCCTGACGAATGCAGCGATGAAAATGAAAGTTGTCAGTAAAAGTCTTGTCAGTATTACTAATACTGACCAACTTTTGCAACTTATTTGTCAGTAAAGGTCTTTCTCTGACACAAGCAATAAAGTAATTCCATATTATTACTGACAAAAGAAATAGTCAGTATTAAACAAGCTTTTGTCAGGATTATTGTTTTAGGATTGGATACTAGTGGCCAAACATTTGTCAGAATTGTTTTTAACCAAAACAAAATAAAAATGAAAATTGCCAGGATTGTTTGTCAATTTCTTTGTGAGCTGATGCACCATTAAATATTTTTCTTTCAAATGCCTTCTATTTTGTAATATAATCTGGACATTTTTCTTTCTTAAAAAAATTAATTGATACTGAAAATGTAATAACAATTACAAGTACACTATTATAAATACTCAAAGATTGAACCATACAACAACCATTCTTATAAAATATAAAGTACCATGTCGATTACAATAACCAAATATTACAAAGGTCTGCCTACATCAGTAGAGTTCAAAAACTTTAGTTGCCCAACCTATTCAAAACTATGCCATGCCAAATATTCAACCAGTACACTACAAAAGTATGCATACATCATTTGGGTCCAAAATACAATCAGCTACTATACCAAAAACTTTTGTACCTTTCTTGGAACTCTACATACTGTGACTCAAGGTGAACATAGTTGTGTCCTCGCAATCTCTTGAATGACCTTGCCTTTGCCTGAATCCAAGGCACCTGATGGGGTTTCACCACAAGTCCTTCACCAAATGACTCAACGAATGCCATGCCAAAGGGTATGGACTATTCCAACAAAAGAAGGGTCATCCTTGCCTAGCTTTAAAGTGCTTTTATTCTCGAACTCAACCAATAACTTTCCTACATGTCGTATTGATATGTAGATCACAGACTAGAACATAAGAATATGGTCTTATCAAAGATTAGCATAAAAAGAAATATTGCCCCAGCTTGCCTTTTAGAAGATAATTGAAAGAAACAATGGACTAAGATAAAGAAAGCAGATACAGAACAGGTGGTTGACCTGTTATTTCTAGCAATTGCCAATGATGCTACCACCTCTGCAAAAAGAACATATATAGGACCATAAGCATGCCAAAAGTATTCACTCCTAATTAGATGTCCTGATTTCTCATACCTGAATAATAAATTAATGGATAGATTATCAGATAAAAAAACAGAATAAAATCAATCACAAAGGTAAAAAGCTCTTATAACAATTTTAATACCCATATACCATTTCATTTTAGGGACCTTTCTTCATGCATCCAATATAGGTTTGTGAATGTGTTCTCTCCTTGTCTAGAAGTGTTGCTAGTTGATCTAACAAATTATGAAAATATCAGTAAATTCCAATAGACTCATATTCATAGCTTAATGAAAGCATAGAGTCTGGCATTACAATATATATACATGGACGCAAATAAATGTCATCATCTGCTTTGACATAATAATCTGCCAAACCTACAAAATAGCGTGAGAAACCAATATGACATAAACTTCCAAGACCGCAAAGCCATCAACATGACAAAAAGTTCAATAAAAACCGATGACTCTTACATTTTCATGTACTCTTCATTGACATCAATAACCAGAAAGTCTCTGTACTTATCTCTCTCTTTCTGAACCCCTCCCATCTTCTTTGCATCTTTAGATAGCCCAATAACAAACCTAAAAGCTAAACTCTAAGCTTGTTCCAATCTACAAGAGAATGGTAGGAATAAAGAATCATTAAAACCGCTACAAAAATATCAACATGGGATTTTCATCAAAGCCAGATTGTTGATCTTAATCTAGGTGAGCTGTAAACATCATAGCTAAGCTAATAAAGATCACCCTCAGCAGCCGATCATGGTAAGCAACCCCAAAAGTGATATCAAACAAGCGCATTGTATAACAATATAAAAAGACAATCTAATCAAAACCAACATTAGAAAGAGGACAAAAAGCCCCTAGCAAACCACAAGAACCCCAACAAAAAATGAAAACAGAGCCACAACCCAAACAAAACAATACAAAATAGAAAACCAAACCCCCAAAAACAAACAAACAAGCCCTAGACTACAAGAAAATCTTATTCAACAATAATCAAAGAACAACAATATAATAGAAAAAGAGAAACACAACTGGATTCTAAGTTTCCAAAAAACATTCAACAATCCTACAATAGATAAATACATGCATACCCACAAATCAGACTTTATCAACAAATAATAAAAGATTGAAACAAAAGCTTTAAAAACATCAAAGGGTATAATCAGGCTTCACATATACAACTCAACCAGTACATCGTCCATGTCTGCATCATAAAATTTGTATGCTAATTTTTATAACTAATCAGAAGGATTCATGGGTAATTACCTATACTCAAATACTTTAAAAAATAAAAGAAATAGGAACACCAATCTCACCAGACCAAGGGCCCTCTTTAAAGAAGAAGAACCAAATCAACTCCAACTGAAAAAAGCAAAGAAAACCCCCAAATATGATCTCCCTGTCAATCTGAACCAGCAGATACGAAAATCACAACCACACAATTCCTCGAACTCCAATAGCTCTAAGGAAGAAAACAATTTCTTCTTCAATGAAAAAAAAAGAGAGGAAGAGGGAGGAGGGGAGAGTGAGTGACAGAGAGCAAAACCCAAAACTGAAAGAAAAAAAAGGAGAAGAGATGGTCTTTTTTGGTCAATGAGAGAGAGTCGGTTTGGAGAAAGTTGAGAGAGTTTAAGTAAAAAAATTATATTTAAGTCTAATACTGGCAAACCAACTCGTCAGTGACAAAATTTTTCTTCCAGATGTCTACAAATTTGGGCGCTTAATATTTTGGCTTCCCGCCCTTGAAGGGGCTGGCGATGTGTCTCGCTTGTAAAACTATTACTGACGAAAGGCTTTGCCAATATTATTTAGTAGTGACAAATCACTTTATTTAGCCAGTAATGGGTCTTAGTACTGGCTGAACTACTCCTTCGCCAGTAATAAGTTGTCGGTATAAGCTAAAATTGTAGTAGTGAATTATTGAGCTTTCCTTTTATCTTCCTTCCTGAAATTTGAACCAAGAAGAAAGAAAGTTTCTAATTCATCGTGTCAATGGTCAAAGTGATTTTTAATGTGGGTGTATGTGTGTTTGTCTGGAGGGAAGTCCTTTGGAATTGCGACAACAAACCATATTAGGTTGATTAGACTATTAATTAGAAGAAAAAAATGAAGTATGCAAATTAGAAAGAGATGCAAAAAGAATTTTATTTCCCAAGCTTCTTCAAATATCTTATCCTCAATTAAGGATCCAAACATTGTTGAACGCAAGGTTGTGGCTGAGGATTGTGGACACTGGCCGACTTTGGTATCTTTTTCTGTTGGAAAATTGGAATCGATCGCATTTACGTACTTTTTATATATATTCAAACTGAGACTACTAGAATGTAAATTAAGGCTCTTTTTCATTAGCCCTGATTGTAAATATTATATTATATCGAGGGATTAGTAAATGATTCATATGAACTGTGAAAGCTCATAAACCTAATTGGTGTGGAATCTGATTCACTTGGGTCTCTCACTTGGCATCCTTTCTGCCTAAGAAAGCTACTTTACAATGAAAGTGTTATACATAAAAATAACAAATGCAAGTATCATTTCGAAAGGGAAGAGATCTTATTGTTAATAATATAGAAACCCACAGATCTGCTATCATTTATCTCACACTAAACCTAATATCATAACTGCAAAAACAAAAAAGCACAGGACCCAGGAAAAACAAGAATCAATCTAGCTATTCTTTTTTTTTAATGGAGTACTGAATCAAATTATTACTGACTCATGGAAATCCTCTCTTTTTTTCCCTCTATTTTTAATGGTATGAGAAGAATAAAGCATGTATAGCATATATACTAAATCGAGAAGTGCACTATGGAGGGAGTTCTAATTTTCTTTTCTTTTCTTTTAATCAAACAATTATAAGCTTGTGTGACTAATGAGACTACTATATAATGCGGCTTGGCCCCCAAGGAATTCAAATCAAAGCAAAACTACTTGTAATAAGTTTTAAGTGGTAATTAACATGGGGAATCAAGTTTCCTCTTCTCCTGCTCCTACACCTTCTCATGATTATCAAGAAGGTCGATATGGAGGCGCAGCGGCGGCAGCCAGCATGGAGAATCATGGAGCTCCACAGAAGCTGCAAAGGCCTAATTACAATAAGCCCGTCATCAATTCTGACGAGGCAGTGCGAATCTATGGTGGGATATGTGTCACAGAAATATATGGTACAACTTCTACTCATACCAGTCAACCAACCCCAATCATCAATCGCAGTAGGCGTTATTATTAGTTAATTATATGATCATGAATGCATTTGTACTGAAACCAATGCCCTGGCTGATCCTTTTGTTATAAGCTAAATCTTCCTACAGCTTTAGATATAGAGCTGTTTAATTATTACTAAGGGAAGCATGCAGCTTATTATTAATTATGTGGGATCAATAGTACTAGTATGTAAACCTATATATATATATGTATGTATGAATTGAACCGTTATGATCAGTCCTTTGGGTATGCTCTTCCACAATTATGCCCTACTTGTAATTTTACATAATACAACTCCGTCGTGTGTATTTTAAGGTCTCTCTCTCTCTCTCTCTCTCTCTCTCTCTCTCTCTCTCTCTCTCTCTCATTAATTTATTTGGCTTAATATCACAAAACGTTCCTAAGATTTACGAAACTATCAAATTGCATCCTTGATGTTTTTTTTTTTTGTAATTCGTGGTCCTCAAGGTTAGTAAGTGTGATCACAAATGGTCCCTACCGTTAGGTTCCATCAAAACCTCTCTTAGTTTGCTGATGTGTCATATATATATATATATCACAAAACATCCCTAAGGTTCATACACCTATCACAAATGGTCCATGTGAAATTTTTTTAATTTAAAATTCATAAAATTTTGGTTTTCTTTTTTAAATTTTATGAATTTTAAATTATTTAAAAATATATATTGTATTTAAATACACGTGACACTATATTATTGGAGATGTGAGCTCCACATATATGCCACATCAAGAAAACTAATGGAGTTTTTTTAAAATAATTTAAAATTCATAAAACTTGAAAATGAAAAAACCAAGGGTTTATGGTTCATAAATGGTCCTCAAGGTTAAAATCTTCTATAAATAGTTTTTTTTATTTTTAAATTTTATGAATTTTAAATTATTTTTAAAAAACTTCATTAGTTTGTTGATGTGGCATATATGTGGAGCCCACATCTTCAAAAATATAGTGTCACATGTATTTAAAATACAATATATATATTTTTTAAAATTTAAAAAAGAAAACCAAAATTTTATGAATTTTAAATGAAATTTTTTTAAAAATTTCGCATGGACCATTTGTGATAGGTGTGTGAACTTCAGAGATATTTTGTGATATATATATGCCAAGTTAGCAAACTAACGGAGTTTTTGACGGAAACCTAACGGCATGGACCATTTGTGATCATACATACTAACCTTGAGGACCACAAATGACATAAAAAAAAACTATTAAGGATGCAATCTGATAGTTTTGTAAACCTTAGGGACCTTTTGTGATATAAAGCCAATTTATTTTACTTGCATGCATTATTACAAAAGTGAAGATGATCCAAGTCATCATCAGCAGTTTGATTAAAGGTTAAGATGATAATCAGAATTGTTCATTTCCTAAATCACAATGTAAAGATTATTTTCTACAAAAAATCAATCCAATTGAAGATCATTTAGGGTTCGTTTGGGAGTGATTTTGGTCAGGGTGATCCTAAAGTTTTAGAGGCCTTAGCGAGCCATAAAAATGGGGTCCCGACCTTCTATTTACATTCATGTTATTTATTTTTACCCTAAGAACTTTGAGAAAAATATTATATGAACTCAAATTTAAGATTGTAACATAAAAACACAACAAACACTAGGTAATCTACATTTTACACAACAAGAAAGTAATAAACAAACTTTACTCAAATTCTTTATCAAACCTCAAATTCTAGTAATAATACATATTTACGTACACCTATAAACCAAAAAATTCTTCAAAAATGTGAATCTTGATTGAAAATGTAAATTCTAGACTAATTTCCAAAAAAAAGAGCATGGAATTCAAAGCTAAAACGAATCATCAATCATCATACCTGATAAACAATTCAGACTTCAGCCTTCATGAAACATTTAGAAAGAATTAGTATAGTGAAAAAGTGTTTGTGGTTAGGAAGTTTCATTTTCAGAGTTGAAACACGTGAAATTGGAATCCATGTGTTTTATTTCTTAATTTATTTAACTTGGTTAACTGACTTAGACTATGAACTTAATGACTAAGGCCATCCCCAATGGTTGGGGCTCTAAAAGAGGTTGATAGAGCCCCATTTAGAGCTCCGATGAAATCTTTAGGGCTCTAAAATCTCTCCCATAATAGGAGGCTCTATATTCGCGGCTCCATTTATGATGTAATTTGATTTATGTTTTATTTTTTAATTTTGTTAACTTATTTTGTTTTAATGTATGTTTATGTTTATGTTAGTTTTTTTTTAAACTTTCAACTAAAAAAAAATCGCAATTTGGACAAGATTTTAAAACAAGTGACTAGAGTCAAGAAAAAAAAAATAGCTATTTATTTCTATTATAAAAAAAAAAGGACTTTCATTTGAAAAAAAAAAAAAAAGGGTAGAAAAAGAGGAGAGTACAAAAATCAAGTTTGTTTATTCATTTATGTGTTGGCAGGGCCATGCATGTGGTTTGGTAGGAGAGTACATGGCCAGTTGCACGTCATGGGCGATTGAGGAGAGAAAAAAGTGATTCAAGTATGGACCACTAGGGCTCAAGGGCTACATTCGCGTCCACACATTTGAGGACAGCTCCGGCAGGTCTTTGGCATTTAGAGCCCAAAATCTCTCCCATTGGGGATGCCTTTTTAGCATTGGGCTGCGTATATGAGAGCTCTATGGTGGTTGAGCCCCAAATATAGCCCTCATAGGGGATGGCCTAAGGGCCAGTTTGAGATTGCTTTTTTCTAAAAAGTAACTTCTAATGTGCTTTGAAAATAATAAGCTGTAAAGTAAAGCGTTCCATGTTTGGTAAACAAAATTTTTAAAGTGCTCTTAGTATGAAAAGCAGTGTCAAAACCGTTTGGTAAATTCTAATATAAAACTTTTGTAACTGTGAATAATGACTAAAATAAACATAATGTTGAAAGTTTTATGTGCCAATCATGTGGTGGTGGTGGTTGTGATGGAAGGTGGAGGTGGAGATGAAGGAGTTGGTGGTGGTGGTGATGATGATGAAGGTGGTGTGGCAGGGGTGGAGGTGGTGGTGGTGTTCGTGATGGAGGTGGTGCTGGTAGACGATGTCATTTTAAAAAATTAATGATGGTATAATGGGAATTGAAAAAATTCATTAAAGACTCATCTTTGCTTTTTTTGAAAGCAACTTTGAAAAGTAACCTAGAGGTTGCTTTTAAAAGCTGTTGTCAAAGGACCATTGCTTTTAGAATAATAATGATATTTTATTTTTACCAAACACCTTAAATTGCTTAACTTTAACGTGAAGTAGGTTTTTGGCCCCAAAAAAAAAAAGCAATCCCAAATGGGGCCTAAGATGGCATTTTCCGAGTAGAGATGCTCTTAGTTTTGGATTAAATGATTGGGCCTATCGTAATTTTATAAATAATTTTTTTTCATATATAGTGACATGCGATATATATAGGCTTATTTGTTGAAATGCCCCCATGTGGTTTCCAAATACTCTTAGTTTGCCCTCTGACATTTCAAATGACTCAATCTACCCCCTGAACTTCCATTCCATGACCAAGGTTGTCTCATTCCGTTAGTTTTCATATAAAAATTGTTAAATCAGTTGAAGTGGCTTGGGTATCTTGGTAAAGTTAACTATTAAAAAATTAAAAATTCAAATTAAATATAAAAAAGAGTAAATTGTTGTACACCCCCCTTCCCTCCAGGAACTAGGACCCCAATCGAATTTAACCCCCTGAATTAAAAAGTCAGTCAATTTAACACTTTAATTAATTAAATTGCCCAATTTAGTCATTGCCGTTAAGTTTTTCAAAATTTCATCCATTTTTCTGTTAGTAAGAGGGGTAAATTTGTAAATTTTAATAAAATAATAGTCAGATAAAATCAAAGGAAAAAAAAAAGCCAAATTAATAATAAAATAATATTATTTATAATTGTAAAAATGAAAAATGAAAAATAAAATAAAAATTGAGCTACACCCTTCTAACTTCCGTAGACTCACGATGAAGTCCATGGACAAACTCTCCCATCGTCTAGTTGGAACAGGAAGTGGCTCTAGCAACCCACCCAGCGCCTTCGCAAGGTCTTGTCTTGTTGGCATACAAGGCAAGTCCGCATGAACGAGTCTACATCTTCCTGCATATGTGGCCAGGAGTAAGCTTCACTCATCAATGCTAAAGTTCGATGAGTGCCTGGATGTCCTGCCCACTTCCAATCGTGACACTCCTTCAGGAGCTCTCGCCTTAGATTGTCCCACCTTAGAACATAGATTATCTTCCTGGTTGCATAGAGAACACCATCATCAAGCAAAAATCTTCTTGTCTTCCCATCTTTGACAAGATCCAACAGACTTTTGGCTTGGGGATCATGCAACAAGCCCTCTTATATCCTCTGCATGAGAGAACTTTGGGGTTGTACAACAGCTGCTAGTGTGGTCTTCCGGCTTAAGGATCGGCAACGACATTCGTCTTCCCTTGCTTGTACTCCAATTTGTAGTCGAACTCCGCCAAGAAGTCTTGCCACCTAGCCTGTTTGGGTGACAACTTCTGTTAGGACTGAAAGTAGCTTGTGCCAACATTGTCAGTCTTGACCACGAACTGAGAACCAAGTAGGTAGTGCCTCCAAGTCCGCAAGCAATGCACTACGGCTATCATCTCCTTCTCTTGAATGGTATACCTTCGTTCGGTGTCATTGAGCTTCATACTCTCGAAAGCCAATGGATGTCCATCCTGCATAAGTACACCACCAATAGCAAAATCTAATGTATCAGTGTATACCTCAAAAGGTTTGCTAAGATCATGAAGTCTCAGCACTGGTTTCTCCATAAGCACCCTCTTCAACTCGTCAAAGGCATGCTGGCATAGTGGCGTCCATTGCCATGTCTTGTTCTTCTTTAGCAAATCTGTCAGGGGCGGCAATGATTGAATATCACTTGATGAACTTGCGATAGTAGTTGACCAATTCAAGGAAAGATCGCAACTCAGGTACCTTGGTTGGCGATTCCCACTCTTGAATGGCTCACACCTTGCCATCCTCCATGAGCAATTGTTCACCCCGAATCTTGTGACCTATGAACTCTACCTCTTCTTGGACAAATGAACACTTCTCCTTCTTCACATATAGTTTGTTCTTTCTCTTAACTTGGAACACCTTCTGCAAGTGCTTGAGGTGCTTCTCCAGAGAATTGATGCACACCACAATATCATTGATGTAAACCACAATAAATTTGTCCAAGAAAGGATGGAATACCTTGTTCATTAGACTGCAAAAGGTTACAAGGGCGTTAGTGTTCGGTTCATTTTTACACATGATTTTTCATGT
>JAHHUK010000006.1:0-54980 GCA_018703695.1 Prunus fruticosa
GAAGGCGTTATAGAGAGTAGGATGGTAGTGAGTGAGGGTGATAGGCATTAAGTTTGGGTGAGCCTGGGTTGGCTTCGTGTAAGGGATGCAAAGAAATTATAGTGAGTTGGAAGCCGTATTTGATCGTGCTCTAGCCTTGCCTCCTGCACGCAGAGGAGTGGGCTGGAGTTGGTCAGCATCCCCATTATAGGTTGATAGGCGTAGCCTTGGCTTGACCTCAGAGGAGTGGATATCGGGGTCAGTGTGCCATTGGCGAAGCGAATTACTCTTTAGAATAAAGTAGGGTTTCGGGCGGGGTGTGATTTCACAATTGTATATCATTTTATACCCTTATAGCTTATGATTTAGTTATGTTTTGGAGTTAACCTTGTGCTTTTAACCTCTTTTGTGTTTGTCATTCAGTTCTCATTGAGCTCTAGGTATCACTTGAGGCATTTGAAGTAAAATGAAACAGATGTGTAAAGGCTAAAAGACCTGGTTACAGAATTCATTTGGACATATCTTTTAAGTCTATCTTGATTCGGCCCAATTACGTGTGCATGGAAAGAGATTTCTGAACTTGAAGATAGACAAACTCAAAGTGGACATTTAATTAGATCTTAGCCCCAATCATGAGCCCATCAAAATACACATCATGGTGACTCCAGAATAGCTCATTGCTTTGCTGAGTCCTGGCGTGAGGATGAGCTATTGGTTCCTGGATGGAAGCTTGGTCAGTCCTCGCATAAATAAATGAGCTATGACATGAGTTGGGATTAGTTGGTGAAATCCAAGCAACCACATTCCTGATTTTCAATTGCAAGTGTTGTATGCATTCATCATCTAAAATTAAGATCTATCACTCCCCTCTACCTATAAATACCTCTTCAATTCCGGATTCAAAGTGTGCAAGTTCTAGGATTCACAATTCCCCAGCAATTCAGCCATCCTTCACTCCATCTTTCATCATTTTGCCAAACACATTAAGAAATTATCCTCAAACACTCTCACAATCCCAAACACTCCAACAAATCAACCAAAAGCTCTCCAACGCCTCAAATCACCAAAACAACTCCAAGCAAACCTCTCTTCTATTTCCTTAGAATTTCATCTTCCTCAGCCATCACCACTCACTCAAACTCATCCCAAATCACCTCCATATCCTTCATACATATTCTACAACGTGAGAAAGCTCTTAGAAAAACATTGGGCGTGGAGAAGAACTTGGAGGTCTTGGACAAAACAAGAAAACTTAGAAAAGGGGGTTTTCTACTCTTTATTGCATTCATTATGTTTTCTCATTTATGTCTTAATTTCTTTCTCATTATGAGCAGCTAAATCCTAGCTAGGGTTTCAATGTAACATGGCAGACAATTTCATGTTTTAAGTTAATGTTACCCTTTGTTGATTACTTCTAATTTTCTGGTCTCATTCACTTGTTAGTTGAATCTTTATGCATGTTTAAATAACTGGCCATTATGAACACATGCATGTTGGTTTGTATAGTTCAAGTTTACATAAACACCATATGACTCTTAAAGGGTAGTGAATGAGTGGGTAATGCATTTAGGACAAACACCATGTTTAAATGTTTATTTGGTTCCTTTGTGTTCTTCTTAAGCTTAATGGATTCAGATACATAACCTAGACTAAACACCATAGCTAAGTTGTGTTTACATTACTTGATTAAAACCAAACACCATATGGATAATCATACATAAGAAAGAATGAACTCCAGAAATTGTAATCAACTTAGGTGATTGTTAACTTGTAGCTTGAAATTGGATTGTCATGGTGAATTTGAACCCCTAGTGCTTGTCTCCTTTGTTGTAAATTTTCTAAACAACTACTTGCTGGTAACTTGCTATTTTTTGCATTCCCTTTTAGTAGTTTTCGAGTCACTTGTTGTTTTGCATTTCCTTTGTGTAGTTTTCATTCCAACAAAACTCAACAAAACTCATTGTGAATTCTGTTTAGTCTTAGAATTACTTGTGAGTCTAAGTAGTAGTAATAAGTGTTTTTCATCCAAGTTGTCTCTGGAACGACCTGGTGCTTCATTCCTATACTATAATTGGTTCGTCACTTGAGGAATAAATGAGTAAAATCTCTAAACAAGAAAATGGCGCCAGACAGGGGACTTGATTAAGAGTCTTATTTCTATTGCTTACGTTCTTTAGTTTTTCTTTGTTTCAGGTATTTGCATGTCGAGCAAACCGTTGCTTGAACAAGTTGTTTTCTAACGATAAGAAAACACTCTCAATTCAGAAACCATTAAAATCCAAGACCAATCGTGGTACACAACAACCATAGACTTAAGCTCGAATTTGAACAAAGGCTTGTTAAAGCAAAGGACGCAGCCATTAAATCTATTCTCAATCCCTTAGAAGCTGAAACCTCCAATTCAGCAAGCTGAGAAGAATACTCTTTTGTTCAACATCTTTGACTTTCAATCAAGAAGAAGAAGAGGAAGAAGAAAGATGCAAGCTAATGACCAACTTGCTTGGAGGATCTTACTCGACCAATCATACCAAATTCATCTTTCATGCATATCCTCTAAAAAGCTTTAGAAACTATGAGCTTAAATCTTCTCACTTTCAAATGCTTTTTCCTTCTTTTATGGTTTCCTAAAAATCCTTTTGACTCACATTAAATAATTTTATCCTGTTGTTTGTACTTTGCCTTTGAAGGATGTGTCTGAAGCAAGTACTACAAAGATGAGGGTTTTCCTTACACTTTGAAAGATAGAGCGAAGACTTGGTTTATGTCGTTAACAGCTCGGTCACTAACCACTTGGGATGCTGTTGCTAAGAAGTTCTTGGAGAAGTTTCTCTACCAAAGGGCGAGCCACCTCTGAGGTCCAAGATTTTCAACTTCTCACAACATGATGGCGAAAACCATTCAACGAATCCTGGGAGCGTTTCAAAGGAACTCTAATGCAATGTCCACATCATGGGTTACCTCTATACTTACAAATGCAAATTTTTTATGATGGACTCACGAAACTGTAAATCTCCTATCGGAGATAATGAGGTGAGACTTTTAAAGAAAAAGAAATGTAAGAAGAGTCATATGACATATTTGAGTGTTGGATCCAATGCTCAACACAAAAGATACAAGAGGTCAGGCTGGTATTTATGAGATTAGTCCTAACAATGAGCTTGCTTCACAGGTGGCTAGTTTACAAAGGAAGCTTGATGGTCTGCTTCAAATATGGTACCTAAAGCTCCTCAAGTTGAAGTTTGTGCTATTTGCAATTCTCAAGGACACTCCTAGCTCAAAGACGGACTGAGGCACCAAGGTATACCAAGCCTTACCTCGGAGATTGACCGTACTCCCCTTCCCTGGAACTTGTGACTGCAAATTTCATGTTGTTCTCAAGGGCGCGGGGCACACCTCCTATGAACACATAGGTCATTTCATGGCCCAAAACTCTCGTTGTTTGTTCACATCCTAACCGGTGCTGCGTTCTCTTGGTTTATAAACCTTTTCTGAATTCGTAAGGGACTGGGCTAATAATTGAGCACAGCAAATAAAATACAGTTTTATCCTCAGATTTATATTTGTTAGTATTTGCTTTTGTATTATGTAAATTTATAGAGTATTTGTATTGGCTATTTTCAATCTTTTCTTTGTATTTAATGAGTGGTTGTTTGTAGATTTAGTTTCTTCCACCAATGGCATGAGGAGGAGGAGAGGAATAAGCAATGTGTTGCAAAAAGAGAGGAAGAACTCAAGTTGGATTTGATGACTTCCTTTTGCGCTCATGCTGTACAGTCCATTTGCAGACCTGAAAACAAATTCTCCATGCTCAAATGAATAAATATTAACTTCATGAAACTGTTGAATAAGATGTCAGACTTGATACATATAGGAAAAAATTGGAGCAATTGGATAAAAACTCAATAGGCAGGCTATCACACGCCAAGACAGGTTCTAGAAGACAGCTTGCCATATGCAGCGCTCGAATGAAGGGACTTCATGCTTCTACAAATAAACAAGCAACTAAGAGAAAGTGTGCAGAAATTCAAGAGTGATACACGGCAGAAGGAAAGAAAAGAAAGAAAGGAAGAGAGAAAGTGAGAGAGAAAGTGAGAAAGAAAAGAACAAGGATGGAAAGGAAAGAATCGAGAGCTAATAACTCTCTTAAAATTGTTCTTCACCTTTCCTAGTTCTCATGTAAATTATGTATTTTAGTTTCTTTGTTTTGTTTTAATTCTTAATTATGTCTAGCTAAAATACTTTAACTAAGGTTGGATGAAACACCATTATTAAATAGAGTTCTAGTTTTCATTTTTTAAATTCTCAAATATTGTGGTGTTCAATGATTATAATTTCACTTCACATGATTAATAGATTAATCTTCTTTTCACCACTTCTATCATGTATTGTGACATATAACATGTATTTGTGGTAGTTAAGAGTAGATTAATATTCATTTAATTGTTGGTTTATATTTCTAATTTATAAATTTCTTTGATATTTTGTTATTCAATAAACTTTTTCACATAGGATGCTTGGGAAACTTTGATCCTTTGTAGTTAAATAATTTTGTTTACATTTTATGCTTAGAATTTGTACTTATGAAGGAAGAAAAAATTACTTATAATCTAAAGTACAAGCTTAATTGATAAATCTTGAGAAAACGTGCATCAATTTCTGATAACTACCATGTGGAAATTGAAGGGATACAATAATTAAGATCTTATAGGAATAATAGTGTGGTTCTGATACCTTCATAATTTTTTACATAATATTAAATCTTAACTTCAGTTTATTGTCATTTCCATATTTGTTTCATGCTTTATTTAATTTTCTTTATCAACAAACAAATCACCAGTTTGAATCAACTAGGTTGGCAATGAAATTAACTTGGGTATAATTGGTTTTCTATCTTTACACGCAATCCTGGGTCCGAATCGCTCTTACACGCTTATGCTATATTTGAAATTCGGTCGCTTGCGATTTATAAATTTTAAAACCAGCTTTTGGTGACAACAGGTTTGGCAAGGATAGGAGATTGCGACGGAAAACTAATCAAATTTCCTAATTAAATTCTTCAGGCCATCGATGGTGCAAGATGATCGTTGGTACCACACACGGCCTAAGGTTGAGTCGTGACAAAAACTCACCTCGAGGAGGAATGTGGGGGCAAGTTAAGCGACGGCCGCAGCGCGTCGGCCCAAGTCGAAGGCTCTAAACGCCGGGAAGGAAATGAACGACTCCGGGCGGCGACCATCCATACCAGCCTTCAGCGAGGAAGGAGGCAGCTCGGCCTCGCTACCCCCCTGATGAGGACTGGGGAGGCCATGGTGGAACGTCTCGGAGAATTTCTGTATGGGGGTGGACCACATGGCCGACGTTAGAACCTTCCGGGGGATTCGATCCTACTCCTTGATACGGCCATGGCTTTTGGTCTCTGAAGTCGGCCCCGCTGGACGAGCTGAGGTCGCCTAGACGAGGGCGAACAAATGATAAATCGATATGCGGAGGTCGGGATGAGAATGAAGGGTTCTCGCTGAACTAGGAGAGGCTGGTTGAAGTGAAACAAACGAGCCCCGACACTCCATGGCTCTCCCTGAAAGAAAACGAATTCATATTCAAAGAAGATGAGGAGCTTGCCAGGTTGAGGCCCAGATCACTGAGCTCGGCCCGACAAGAACTTATCCTTGGAACGCCGAAACGGGGCGGCGGGTGCCGGAATTCGGATCCTGACCCAGGCAACTCTGACTGAGTTGAGGGACAGGCGGGGAGCGACAGCTGTTCGGGCGCGTCATGGCGGACATGGACAACGAGAACATTGCTTGGAGAAAGATCACGTGCATAGACCTGGGGGATGCTCAGCGAGGGTTTTAGGCAATATTTGCATAGACTTAGGATACACAATATTTTGTACATACATATGTATATTTTGCTCGGTTAGATAGGGCCGTTATTTGTAAATATGAACCCTCTTAAATTAAAAATTCAGGAATTTTACTTTGAATGCTTGCACGTATCTTTGCTCTAGTTTCGCCACTATTTATTGGGATTGATCCTCACAGACAACCTTTATCCATCTCAACCATCTCCATAACGATGGAGTATACTTTTTTTCAATGATGAACGGCCCACACGAGTTCGGCGAAAACTTGCCGAACCGTGGGTCTTTAGTCCGATAGGAAGTGATCGCCATACTAAGTCTCCTTCGGCAAAGGTTTTTTGCTTGACTCTTTTATTGTAGGCCACGAGGCGTTCTGCTTTTGAGCTTGCATTAGGTTATAAGCATTACAGAGTTTTTTCCTGCTCCAAATCTTCTAACTCCTAAGCATGGCTTGCGCATAGTCCTTCTTTTCTTGCCCAGGCCATTCGGTCACATGGAGACCAAACCTTACCTCCATCGGAATGATAGAGTCATGGTATTAGGTTAAAGCCCAGGGGACGTGCGGATAAGCTAAGCGTTTTGAGATTCGGTAAGCCCAAAGGGTTAGAGGAGCAAGTCGTGCAAGCCCTCAGCTTTTCAATCATCTTCTCAAGGATCCCCTTGATTACTTTGTTACTTGCCTAAAGCCTCCGTTCAACTGGGGTCATAAGGTGTTCAGTGACCAAGTTTGGTGCCATTGCTATTTGGCGTATTCCTGGGTTTGAGGGAAGCAAAGCCAGCCGTTGTGGACAATAAATCAGTAGGTATCCTGAATCTGTGGGATGTAGTTTACAAAGAATTTGACCACTACGCGCTAGAAATTGACCGTGGGCTTTCGCCTCAACCCCATGGTGAATAGTCAGTCGCCACCAAAATCCATGCATGTCGGTTGACACGGATTCAGTAATCCAATGATGTAGCGGCCCAACCTCTAAGCGGCAGTGGTTTGGTAACCGGTGGAGGGCCTCAACCGTGCCCTTTTGTGGGGCCGTGGGTTAACATTAATGCATCCTCTTGCATATTTTATGCAATCCTTGAAATTGTCATTGGATAGTCCGTGCCTCCAAACTAACCACCTCATCTTGATGCCGAAATGATGGCAGGCACAAATCCCTTATGGTTCTAAAGCAGCCATCATTCTTGAACGTCTTCAGTACTAGGACATCAGAGCAATGCAGTCGTCTGATCCCTTTCGATACAGCTCATTTGGTAAATGGGAATAACACAGGAGACTGAAGGCGTGTGGCTACCTTCTCTGACAATCATCCTGGAGGGGTAGCGCGGATACTTGACTATAATTAGGACCAATTTATTGCAACAACGATTGACTTAGACAGTGATCGGCAAAAGACACCTGCGCCATCATCCCCCATTCGGCCAAAGTATAAGAGTACGCCTCTCAATTCTTATCTGGCGCGATCATGGTCACCATCAAAATATAACACCCGACGCTACCTGGGCCATCTCGTTGGCCTCGTGGTTCTAGACACGCGGCACGTGACGAAAATCCTAGAAAACTCATCGGCCGTATCAAGGCCGTTGCGTAATAGAGTCAAATTCTTGCTCGTCATTGGGTGTTCCCGGTCAGTTGGTTCGTCACCGCTCGGAGTGGTATTAAGACCAAAATGCGGGTCGCCTTAATTTGTTGGAATTTTTCAAGGCCGATGATGAGTGCCTCGTACTCGGCCAGGTCTTGGTGCATTTGAAATAAAGATTGGAATGCGAATCATCTTTTTCAGGAGGGGATTGATGACGACTGCGGCCACAAGACATGGTCTCGGTACTTGAGCCATCGAATTATATGGTCCGATCGTTCTTATCCATGCGGCCATGCTCGGTCTCGCCAGACTCTCCTCCTGCCCTTGAGCTTCATGGGTCTCAGCCAAAACCGACAAAGCACTGACCCTTGACCAACTTCCTGAGCCACATCTGGAAGGTGAACTCGATATAGCACCAGTCGTCCATTTCCTAATCCGGCTGCGTATGATCGGCTTAGTGAGTGATCGGTGCATAATTACATATCATTTTGTACCCTTTTAACTTATGATTTGGTTATGTTTTTGAGTTAAACTTGTGCTTTTAATAAGTTTTGTGTTTGTTTTAGAATGTTTTATAAGCTTGAGACTCACTCATACCATTTTGGAGACAAGTTAGCTCAAAACGGTGTTCTCAGATTCAGTGGACTTCACGGATTGGACTCTAACTTACTTCAGGAGGGACCAGATAATGAGCCATACATCATTACAAATATACGGAAGTCTATTTTCTGTAGAATTTTACGGTTCATGATTCCGAGTCTTGTCAAGAAAGTCTGGTGTTTTTGGCAACTTAAGGTCAAATTCGGCAGCATCTGCGTTACTGGGCAAAAAATCACATTTGAAGGCCTTTCCGATTTTTCCTTGAGCTGGGCTGCATGTGGTTGGAAGGATAGACAAAGAGCTTCAAGATCCATATTTTCCAGATTTTGTAGAATGAAGCCACAAGCCCAAAACGAGCCCACAAGTTGGCTGCGATGCGTTGTCATGCATATGAAAGTATTGTTGATTGTGGAAATTTGGTGAAGCATTTCAATACCTATTTTTGAGTGGAATTTTGCAGCAGCCAAATGAATTAATTGAAGTTGAAGTGGATGATGCAACACTAGCTTAATGACAGAGAGAATTGTTTTCAAATGCAATAGTGTGTTAGGTGAATTAAGTGTTGTAAGTTGGTGAAGTGAGTGTGGTTGGTGAACTCATTGTATAATTCAGATTTTCACTTTCCCTAGGCCTATAAATAGGGAAGTTCACTAAGCTTGTAGGTCGACACCCCCAGGGGGGGAGCTCTCAGAACACTTCCTAGAGCTCCTTCCCTTCTCTCCCTCAAATTCTCTTAGTTTCCCTTGTAGTTCTCAATTGTTGTAATAAGGTGGTTATTCTAAATTTTCTTTCTTCTAAATTCTCCAAACACTTTTTTTATTCTCTTTCAAATTCTCTAAAGTCTCCATGTTATTTCTCAAACACTTCACAACGCCCTTCTCTACCTTGCCCTAAGTTCTCAGATTCTCCAAGTTCAGAACATTCTCCATGTTTCTCAAACACCTTCTCTTCCAAAATCCTCAAAGCTCCCCAAACACCTTCTCTCTAAATTCTAAAGTTCTCCAAATATTGTCCAAAATTTTTTTGCTTCTTTTGTTTTCATTTATGTTTTGTGTTGGGAAACTGAAATCAATAATTCAATCACCAATCCCTGTAAATACAACCTTGCAGTTACAACGCTATACTCCAGGACGGCTCGTACACTTGCGAGTTCACAAGTTGGGGGTGCAGCTGAATCCATTTTCGCGCAGCTCAAATGTTACACAGCGTGAGCATATAGTTGATGAGTTGGATCTAGAGATGATTTGGACAGGCGGAAGGAAGCATGTCGTGACGCAACTTTGGTGGCCGCGAAGTAGAATGCTAGGCGTAACTTAAAGGAAATGAAATGGTTTGGCTAAAGGCTAAGTTAAGGGTCCGACTTCAGATAGTGCACGGCTTGTTCACATTTTAGACTCGTTGTTCAGCCAACAACAGGCCGATGAGACCCTCAGGGAAGCCAAAATGTAGAGCCTTAAGGGGCTTCCCTCTTTATGGGGTGGCATGAGGCAGAGTGGTTGAGATAGGTGTCTTTGATGTCGTAAAGGGCCGATTGATGCTCGGGCACCCATACGGAATTGTTAGATGTCTTCTTTTCATTGGCAGAGAGTGGACGGCCGGATTTTCCCTGCCAGATTGGATATGAAACGCCTCAAAAAGTTGACCTTGCCGAGGGAAAGGGCTGGAGTTCCTTCTCTTTGGTCCTCGGTGAAGGTGCCGCCATAATGGCTTTAGCTTTATTCTTTATCCACCTCAATCCCTATTGGTGAACCAGAAGGAAGTTCAACCGTGACGCCGAAAGCACATTTCTTCAGGATTCATCTTAAGAGTCGTGCACCTTATTTAAAGTCAGAAGCTGACAGAGATGTCCTCCGTTATCGGCCTTGATGAGACTTACGACCACATCGTCGATGTGAAGCTTAAATGAGTCGACCAATAAGGTCGTGGAAAATAAGGTTCATAGCACGTTCGTACGTGCAGGCATTCTTTAGGCCGAATGGCATGGCTTCCACCATTCGTAGGTTCCGATGGCACACCTCGACACCTAAACGCCGTTTTGTGGACATTCCTAGAGTGATAAAGATCTTGTTGTAACCAACATAGGCCGTCCATGAAGAAGGAAAGGAGTCGTGTTCCGGCTCAGGGATCCACCAGGAGAGGTTGGACATGGGCATGGGGTATTCGTCTTTGGAAGTTGCAAGGTTAAGAATTTCTGTAATCGGTGCAAACCCTCGAAAAACCCGGTCTTTTTCAAAACCGGCATGACGTGGCAGACAGTCTACGTACCAAGCCGGTACGGATGAAGCTGGGCTTAAGGCGGGTTAGGATTCCTCCTTGACTTTTCACTTTACGTCTGTTGGGATCACCTCGCGAGTGTTGGAATGGTTTGAAACCTTCCTTAATTTTTAACTCATGCTTGACCAAAGCAATCTTTGTGTAGTCATGTGAGGGCAATAATCTCGGCCTTTAACTCCGGAATTTAAGAGTTGGATCACAAAGAGGGCCGTGGTTCTGGCCCTGTTTCATAATTTATTATCAGTGGGATCCTGAACCTGGGATTCATCACTTTTCCTCCATCTCGCAGGCACCATTCCCAAGTCGTCGATGGTCAGAGGCCATTCCCCGTCATTCGATTCGTGAGGAGGAACTCGATTAAGTTGATTGGTGAGGTTGGCCGCAGAGATTTCCTGGGCCAATGTTCAGATAGTCTTTCCAAGCAGTCGGTCAAGTGCAGTTGCTCCTTCTTCTTTGGTGGCTTGTCAACATTAAAGGCTAGTTAAGTTGATCAACACTTCGCGTGCCAGGAGTCCTCTAGAACAATTTGGACACCTAGCTCCAGACTTTCTGGGCCGTCCGCTCTAGTTTGAGTCGACGTTGGCATCGTGGCGGGTGGAGGGAAGACCCCACCTGGCCATCGTCGTCAGTAAATGCGTGCATGTTCCACAGCATTAGCTTAAATGGCCTTTCATCGGTCGGGTGTATGGACACTTCTGAGTCTCCCAAAAGAAACAACGTTGAAAAAGAGAAGACGGTATGTATTCAAAACTAATGAACAACGGTTTAATTTCAATTTATTCTCTACTATGTGAATATAGTAGTGTTTCATTGGCTCTTTTCACTTTTTATTATATATATGATTTTTTTAGTGTGTGAGTGGACAAGTCATGGATGCATGCGGATGAAGATCGAAGGCATATGAGTTAGGGTGGAAGGATTTTTGAATTTTGCTATTGAAAATCTTGGAAAACAACTCATATTGGTTTGTCCATGTGTTAAATGTGGGGGTATTTGGATTGTTTGGGGTTTGTAATTACAAGGGAACACTTATACTTTTAATGGAATTGACCAAAGCTATAAGATTTGGACATGGCACCGAAAACCTTAGGGTAATGGACTACTAAAGCTAGTAGAATGTGGAAGAAGATTAGAAATCAGGTTAAGTTTTGTTTCTAAAGAATTAGGGATAATGATAATGATTTAGGCGATATTGGATCTGATCTTTATGGTTCCGAATGTGATTGGGGTGGAGATCAACCTTTGTCCCATAGTTGCGGTGGGTATAAGAAGTTGTCGGCTTTGGTAGAAGTTATATGATTTGAAAGTAAAACATGGGATGAGTGATGTTTGTTTTCCAGAATTATTGATACTTCAGAGGGGAGAGATTGCTTCCAGAAGGAAATACACTACCTTCCTCTATGTACCAAGGTAAGAGACTTTGCTTGCCTTAGAGATGAGTTATGAGAAAATTCACACATGTCCTAATGACAACATCTTGTATAGGAAGGATTATGAACATTCAACTAATTGTCCTACTTGTGATATCTCAAGGTGGAAGGAAGGCAAAGATTCAAACTTGGAAGAGGGTGTGCCAACGAAGGTGGTGTGATATTTTCCTCCAATTCCAAGGTTTAAAAGGATGTTTCAATCACATCAGACGGTTAAGACTTGACTTAGCATCGTGCTAGAAAACCAATTGACGGTCGTATGTCTGGTGAGCGACTCCGCCGTCTTGGAAACTTGTTGATGATAAATGGCCCGAGTTTTTGGTAAACAGGAGAGAAACTTGAGATTGGCTCTCTCATATGATGGATTCAATGCCCCACAGTTCTTTAAGTAGTAGATACAGTTGTTGGCCAATTATCTTAGTTACATATAATCTCCCACCATGACTATGCATGAAACGAAAGTTCATGATGTTGACCTTATTAATTTTCAAGGGCCCAACAACCAGAAAATGATATAGACGTCTCTCAGAGCCTTTGATTGATGATTTAAAATCTCTATGGGATGAGGGTGGATTAGAGTGTATGATGGACACATATGGGAATCTTTACACTCGGAGGTGTATCCTGGACAATTAATGATTTTTCCTGCCTATGGGGAACTTGTCTAGTTGTGTTGTTAAATGATATAAAGCTTGTCCAATATGTGGCGATGATACACCTCACAAGGTTTAAAATGGCCACAAAATTTGTACATTAAGGCATATAAAATGGCTACCAATCAATCATTCATATTGGAGGCAGTGTAGGTTTTAATGGGAAACCTGAATATGGCACGTCTCCAGAGTCATCACTGTAGAAGAAGTGCTACATATGGTTAAAGTTAGGATTAACATAGAGATCCCCTGAGATTTGGGTATACTTAATATGGGTACTGGGTTTCAATTTCATCATTTTACACCCCCATAGTTTTCAAATTCGGCCAATTTTACACCGTACGTACAAGTAACGTTAGATTTTCTATTTAAATCCTGAGACGTGGCAATTGTGGTACTCACTTTTGATGCTTATGTGTAAACAAAAATAATAAAAAATTCTTTAAAAATATTTATTAAATTATATTTTTAAAAGCCCCCAAAAGGGAAAAAAATTTCCCACTTTCTCTCTCTCTCTCCTCCTATCTCCCTCCCTCTTTCTACCGGAACTTGAAAACCCTACCCACAAGCTGGGCCCATCTTCGACCACCTCCCACCCAACCACCATTGAAGCCATACAAACCCCACCCACATTTCCGCCCACCCCCGACTCACTATCTTCATTCTCTCCCCTTCTCCTCTTGTTATTTTTCAGAAATCCCAAATCAGCCAAGCTCCTTACAAATTCTCCATCTTTGGCCCCTCTCTGCCTCTCTCCAATTTAAGGCTTGGATCCTGGGCAACCCTCCCACAGATGCCGAGCTACTGTCAAAAACCCTAATCCTCTTTCGGAAACAAAATTATCCCTAATCGTATTTATTCTAACGCTGGGTTTTATTCATCATTATAATTATCATTTACGATTCTCTTGGTTACGTCAAAACCCTAGCTGATATGTGTAGCTATGAAGCACATGAAGAGGAGAAGGAAGAAGAAGAGCTCGGTAGATCCAGAAGATGAGTCGCCAAACGCGAGAGAGGACGAACGCCAAGAAGGTGGTGGGAGCGCTTCCGGAGGTCTTCTCCTTGGTTTCACTCGACGACGCCGTTTGTACGTCTCACGAAGCCAACGGTGACCGGAGGGAGCCGCGGAGTTTTGGAAGTAAGGTCTGGAGCTGAAAGCTCCGAAGAGCCGTTAGGAGTTCCACAACAAGTGGCGTTTCTGGGTTGGATGGGGGGTTTTAAGTTCAGGCTTAAAGTTTAGAGAGTTTGGGTTGTGGATAGGGTTGAAGTAAGGCTGTATTCAGAATTTGGTGAGCGAGAAGGGTTTTAGGGGTATGCGGAAGAGGGTTGTGGCGAGAGTTGTTGGGAATATGATATGTTGTATGCTATTGCATGACCTGAAGTTTGTTTTAGGGTACATGTGGGTATGATGTTGAAAAGGTACTAAGAGCATTAGGAGTCAGGGCTTATCATTTTTGCTCTCTTCTAGAGCTTGCATATGTCCGTATGAAGATGAGTTAGTTGTGGCTAGCGTGTATAGAGTTTATATCATGTTTCACTAGAGTGCTTAAGAAGGGGAGAGAATGAGAGAGTGATGATCGGTGCATATTTACATATCAATTTGTACCCTTTTAACTTATGATTTGGTTATGTTTTTGAGTTGAAATTTGTGCTTTTAACTTCTTTTGTGTATGTTTAAATGTTATAAGCTTGAGACTCACTAATTGCATTTTGGAGACAAGTTAGCTCAAAACGATGTTGTGAGATCAGTCAACTTCATGGATTGGACTGTACTTGCTCAAGAAGAACCAGATAATGAGCCATACATCATTGGAAAGATAATGGAAGTCTAGTTTCTGTAGAATTTTCCGGTTCATGATTCCGAGTCTTCTAGAGAAAGTTATACATGTTTTGGCAACTTAATGTCAAATTCAGCAGCATCTGCATTACTGGGCCAAAAATCACATTTTGAAGGCCTTCCCGATTTTTCCTTGAGTTGGGATGTATATGCTTGGAAAGATAATTCAAAGAGCTTCAAGATCCATATTTTTCCAGATTTTTCAGATTGAAGCCAGAAGCCCAAAACGAGCCCACAAGCTGGCTGCAATGCATTGTCATGCATGACATATGCATGAATGAAGTGTTGTTGATTGTGGGAAAGTTTGGTGAAGCATATTCAATACCTATTTTTCAGTGAATTTTGCAGCAGCCAAATGAATTAATTGAAGTTGAAGTGGATGATGCAACACTAAGCTTAATGACAAGAAGAATTGTTTTCAAATGCAATAGTGTGTTAGGTGAATTAAGTGTTGTAAGTTGGTAAAGTGAGTGTGGTTAGTGAACTATTGTATAAATTCAGATTTTCACTTTCCCTAGGCCTATAAATAGGGAAGTTCTCTAAGCTTGTAATCACACCCCAAGGGGGGGGAGCTCTCAAACACTTCTCTAGAGCTCCCTTCCCTTCTCTCCCTCAAATTCTCTTAGTTTCCCTTTGTAGTTCTCAATTGTTGTAAGCAAGGTCATTCTACTAAATTTTCTTTCTTCAAATTTCCCAAACACTTCTCCCATTCTTTCATCAATTCTCTGAAGTTCTCAAACACGTTTCCTTTCTCTCCTCCAAATTTCCCAAACACATTTCCCCTTCTCTTCCAAAAGTCTCCATGTCTCAAACACTTCACAAACACATTTCTCTCCCTTCCCTAAGTTCTCAATTCTCCAAGTTCACAAAAATTCCCAAGCTTCCCAAACACCTTTCTTCTTCTTCCAAATTCCCCATGTTCTCAAACACATTCTCTTCCAAATCCTTAAGTTTCTCAAACACATTCTCTCGTTCTCTCCAAAAACTCTCCATGTTCTCAAGTGTTGTACAAAATCCTTGTTTTATGTTCTTTTGTTTTCATTTCTATTTTGTGTAGGAAAACTAACAGGGATCATTCAATCACCAATCCCTGGGAATCGACCTCGCACTTACATACGCTAAACTACCAACGGTTCGTGCACTGCGAGTATCACAAGTTGAGGATGCAACTGAATCCATTTTGGGTGCAGCTGTACTACACAACAAGTGAGTTGAGGAGGGGCGGATATGTGGGGGGGGGGGTTTTAGAGTTGGGGAGAGAGAGTGAGGGGAGGAGGAGGGAGAGAGAGAGAGTGGGGAAATATATTTATATTTTAATGTTTTTAAAATCTAATTTAATAATATTTTTTAAAGAGTTTTTTATTATTTTTGTTCACACATCAGCATAAAGTGGGTACGCAATTGCCACGTGACCATTTAAGGAAAATAACTAACCAGAAATGAAACTTGACGGACGGTGTAAATTGGGCGAAATTGGAAAACTATAGGGTGTAAAATGATGAAAATAAAAACCCTAGGACCCATATTAAGAATGACCCCAAACCTTGAGGGGGTCTCTTGATGTTAATCCTTGAAGTTATTAATTACATATGGGCTCAAAAAATGGGGAAGTGTTGGTGAGAATGATGGTGACAAAGTTTGTTGGAAGAAGAAATCAAAATTCTTTGTCTCAATATTGGAAATACCTTCCTGTGAGGCATGTCCTAGATGTTGAATGTTTGCGATAGTATCATTGGTACATTGTTGGAGATCCCTGGAAAATAGAAGATGGGGTTGCTGCTTGGTTAGATTTATTGAACATGGGGGTCAAACTGATTGCAAACCCAATATGGAGAAAGACGTAATCACTTGCCTCCAGGGCCTTGGAATTTATAGAGAGAGAGGAGAGAGCGGTTTGCAATTTTTCTATGATATGAAGGTCCTTGAAGGTTATTCTTCAAATATAAAAAATATTGTATATTTAAAAGATTCAAGACTTCTTGGCCTTAAATCTCATGATTGTCATACCTTGATGCAACAATTGCTCTCCTGTGACAATTTGTTCTATTTTGGAGAAGCCTCGGAGGTATGCAATAACTCAATTGTGCTTTTCTTCAATGCTATATGTGCAAAGACGGTAGGTGTTTCCAAGCTAGATAAGTTGGAAGAAGATGTAGTAGTTACTTTTGTGTTTACTTGAGAAGTACTTTCCTCCATTCTTTGATATCATGGTTTATCTAGTAGCACATCTTGTTAGAGAAGTTCGTTTATGTGGGCTAGTGTATGTTAGATGGATGTATCCATTTGAAAGATATATGAAAGTGCTAAAGGGGTATGTTCAAAACAGAGACTCAGGTCAGAAGGTTGTCATTGAGCGGTATATAGCTGAAGAAGTTGTAGAGTTTTGCACGGAGCCTTTATTTGATGTTAGTACGGTTGGAGTGCCATCAAGCCAGAAGATGGGAGTTTCAAAGCCTTTTACGGGGTTGCACAGTGAGCTTAGTTGATCATGACTTGTTGAACCAGGCACATCTATATGTTTTGGAGAATCCAGAGGAAGTCCTACCTTATATTGGAGTAAGTATGAGTTTTATTCTTTAAGTAGCCATTTTAAATATTATTATTCTTATGCTTATCTTATATACAAGGGACCGAAATGCTTATTTTTTCTTGTCAATGTAGGAAACATATGATCCACATCAAGACCACTCCACAAGATGGCAAAGTAGGGTGTCAATTTACCCTGAATGAGGACATTCTTTTTGGTTTGAGATGCAAAGGCAGGAGGGTCAGCATAGAAAAGTGTTTCAGCTGCGCTTTGCATCTCAAAATGGCAAAGCAGAGAATGGTTCCAAGCAGAAGTGTCATGCCTGGATATGTGAAGGACCTCAGAAATAAATTGGGGGATAGCACAAAATTTTTGCCCCGAACCTTGATGGGCACATTTTCATTAGCTCTAACCTCCTCACTAGGGAAAGCAGCATAGAATTCTCGCACAACAGACTCATTGTATTTTTTATAGATGCGAGCTAAAGGTAATATGTTACGGTCTCTAAGAAGGTACTGGACTTGAAGAAGTCCAGCGGTTTGGATGGAGGGACTAAGATCGAGGTTACGCTCAGGAACCACAGTGGCTGTGAGCATGGCCTCTTTCGGCTGAGGTGCACTTCCTGAAGAAGATGCACCCTTTTTCTTACCGGTTCTAGCTCTAGACATCTAAAGAAAATAAACCAATATGCACAAAGCAAGAAAACAACAAAATTCATGCCACAATTCCCAAACATGCAATATACCAACAAATTAACCACAATGCCAGAATTGCATTTACAAAGCCAAAATTTCAACCACAATTATGCACAAATTCAACAATGCCACAAAATTAATCACAATGCACAATTATGCCAAAATTTCAAAATGCAAGCCACAATCCCAACATTCAACCACAATTGGAATGAGACAATAATAAACAAAAATAACAACAATAATGATCAAGAAAAAAGATTAGAGTGAGAAAACATACCCAATTGAGCAAAATCACACCACACAACCACAAACCACAATCAAAAACAAAAACAAAGAAAAACAAGTTAGAAGCAATAATAAGAAATAACAAAAGCAATTAGAGTAAGAAAATCAAAGGAAATTCAAAGAAAAAAATGAAAATTTACCTTGAGTGAATAGTAACCCTAACTGAAAATTCTCCAAAATTGATGAAAACACTTGAAATTTCAAGGAATAGATGCCAAAAACGGATTCTACTCGAAAAATCAAGTGAGAAAAGTGTGATTTGAGGTTAGATTAGGGTGGGATTTGAGTGATTTAGAGGGAGGGAGAAGTGAGAAGTCGAAGGGTGGGGGGGGGGGGTTTGCTGGGACGAAGAAGAAGTGAGGAGAGAGAAGAGAGAAAAGAAAAGAAAAAATAGACGGTTTTCACTAAAAATCGCGACGAGCGATAGGTCGCAAATGCAAAGCGACCGGTCGCTTTTGCACCGAAACGAAATATAACAGTTGCGCGAAGAGCGACCGGTCGCAAGTGAAAAGCGACCGGTCGTTTTTGCACAGAAACGACACATTTTTTTTTACGAAAAGCGACCGGTCGCAAGTGAAAAGCGACCGGTCGTTTTTACAGAAACGAAAAATTTTATTTTGCCGACCGCTGACCGGTCGCAGAACATGTACGACCGGTCGTTCGTTAATTTCTTTTTTTATATAATATATATATTTTTTTATATTAAGAACTTACCTTCCCAACTCAGTTTCTCACCACAGCAGGTGCATCAATGAAGTGGAGCACTTCATCCTCTTGATTCAAAGCATTTTCATGGTAGATTTTCAACCTATGCCCATTTACTTTGAATTCCTTTCCTATGCCTATTGGTCGGATTTCAACTGCACCATAGGAAAAGACATTAGTAACTACAAATGGGCCAACCCAGTGGGAACGAAGCTTACCTGGAAAGAGTTTGAACCTAGAGTTAAAGAGTAATACTCTTTGCCCTACTTCAAACGACTTTCTAATGATATGCTTATCATGAAACGCCTTTGTTTTTTCTTTGTAAATTTTTGCGTTCTCATAAGCATCATTGCGAAGCTCATCCAGTTCGCTCAGTTGTAACCTTCTGTGATCTCCTGCTTCCTTCATGTCGAAGTTGTACTTCTTGATTGCCCAAAGGGCCCTGTGTTCAAGCTCGCAGGTAGATGACAAGGTTTTCCAAAAATTAAGCGAAAAGGAGACATACCGATTGGAGTTTTGTAAGCAGTTCGGTATGCCCAGAGAGCATCGTCAAGTCGCATAGACCAATCTTTTCTAGTAGGACCAACAGTTTTCTCCAATATATGCTTCACTTCTCTATTGGAAATCTCTACTTGCCCACTAGTTTGAGGGTGATAGGGGGTGGAAACCTTGTGGGTTATGCCATACTTCTTGAGTAGGGTCTCAAATGATCGATTGCAAAAATGGGATCCTCCATCACTAATGATGGCCCTTGGAGTTCCAAACCTACAAAAGATATTAGCTCGAAGAAAGCTAAGAACAACTTTCGAATCATTAGATTTGGTTGGAATTGCTTCCACCCATTTCGAAACATAATCAACCGCAAGTAGAATAAATAGATTTCCAAAAGATGAAGGAAATGGTCCCATGAAATCTATGCCCCATACATCAAATATTTCAACAACTAGAATTGGATTTAAAGGCATTTGATTTCGAGATGAAATGTTACCCATTCGTTGACACCTATCACAAGATAGACAGAATTGTGAGGCATCTTTGAACAAGCTTGGCCAAAAGAATCCACTTTGCAAAACTTTTAATGCTGTCTTCTTGGCTCCAAAGTGGCCACCACATGCATTCGAGTGACAGAATGTGAGTATAGACTGAAATTCGTTCTCGGGAACACATCGCCTAATCACGGAGTCCGAACAATACTTCCACAAATATGGGTCATCCCACACATAGGACTTGGTGGTTTTCAGTAATTTGTCCTTTTGACCTCTTGACAAGTCCCTTGGTATATTTCCTGTTGCAAGAAAATTGATAATGTCAGCATACCATGGGTCAAAAACTTGTAATGCAAAAAGTTGCTCATCAGGAAAGGATTCACGAAGAGGAAGAGTGTCTTCTTCGGCATTGGAGTTGGTGATCAATCGGCTAAGGTGGTCAGCTACCACATTTTCCGATCCCTTCTTATCCTTGATTTCTATATCAAATTCTTGGAGTAACAAAACTCATCGTATCAATCTTGGTTTTGCTTCCTTCTTTGCCAAGAGATATTTCAAAGCTGCATGATCAGTAAAAACAATTACTTTAGAGCCTATCAAATACGAACGAAACTTCTCTAAAGCAAAAATTACAGCTAGAAGCTCTTTCTCAGTAGTTGAATAGTTCAACTGAGCATCATTAAGGGTACTGTTGTCACCAAAAGCGGTGTCTTTTAAAATTTATAAACTCGCAAGCGCACGAATCGAATATAGCATAAGCGTGTAAGAGCGAGATCGTACCCAAGGGATTGCGTGTAAAGATAGAAAACCAATTATACCCAAGTTAATTTCATTGCCAACCTAGTTGATTCAAATGGTGATTTGTTTGTTGATAAAGAAAAGTAAATAAAGCATGAAACAAATATGGAAATGACAATAAACTGAAATTAAGATTTAAATTTATGAGAAAAAATAACTAAGGTATTAGAATCCACACCATTATTCCATAAGATTCTAATTATTTATCTTTCAATTCCCATGAAGTAGCAATCTAGAAATCAATCTACTGCTTTCTCAAGATTTATCAATTAAGCTTGTACTTTAGATCATAAGTAAATTTTCCTTCCCTTCATAAGTACAAATTCTAAGCATAAAATGTAAACAAAATTATTTAACTACAAATGATCAAAGTTTCCTAAGCATCCTATGTGAAAAAGTTTATTTGAATAACAAAATATCAAAGAAATTTATAAATTAGGAAATTTATAAATTAGAAATATAAACCAAGGATGAATTAATAGATTAATCCAAACTCTTAACTACCACAAATACATGTTATATATCACAATACATGATAGAAGTGGTGAAAAGAAGATTAATCTATTAATCATGTGAAGTGAAAATTATAATCATTGAACACCACAATATTTGAGAATTGAAAATAAAAACTAGAACTCTATTTAATGATGGTGTTTCATCCAACCTTAGTTAAGTATTTTAACTAGACATAATTAAGAATTTAAAACAAAACAAAGAAATTAAAATACATAATTTACATGAGAACTAGGAAAGGAAGAACAAGTTTAAAAGAGTTGTTAGCTCTTGGTTCTTTCCTTTCCATCATTGTTCTCTTTCTTCCTCACTCTTTCTCTCTCTCTCTCTTGCCTTCTGCTGTGTATCACTCTTGAATTTCTGCACACTTTCTCTCTTGAGTTGTTGCCTATTTATAGAAGCATGAAGTCCCTTTCATTCCAGCTGCATATGCAAGCTGTCTTCTAGAACCTGTCTTGGTGTGTGACAGCCTGTGGATTGAGTTTTTATCCAATTGCTCCAATTTTTGGATATGTTTTAGTCGACATCTTATTGAACAAGTGTCATGAAGGATATTTATTCATTTGAGCATGGGAAAATTCGTTTTTCAGGTCTGCAAATGGACTGTACAGCATGAGCTGTAAAAGGGCAAAGTCATGAACCTGTCTTGGTGTTTGACAGCCTGTGGATTGAGTTTTTATCCAATTATTCCAATTTTTGGATATGTTTTAGTCGACATCTTATTGAACAAGTGTCATGAAGGATATTTATTCATTTGAGCATGGGAAAATTCGTTTTTCAGGTCTGCAAATGGACTGTACAGCATGAGCTGTAAAAGGCAAAGTCATCAAATCCAAATTGAGTTCTTCCTCTCTTTTTGCAACACATTGCTTATTCCTCCTCCTCCTCATGCCATTGGTGGAAGACACTTAATATCTACATACAACCACTCATTAAATACAAAAACAAATATTGGAATAGCCAATACAAATACTCTAATAAATTTACATAATACAAAAGAAAATACTAACAAATATAAATTTAAGGATAAAACTTGTATTTATTTTGTGCTCATGAATTATCCACTAAATAGAAATAAGTGAAAAAACTAAAATTATGGGTTTAAAATTTAATCATATGTTTCCAATCGTAAAAATCATTCATGAGTGTTAAATCTGATTTGATGATAGTAAGCATAAAAATCTAGAGATAACACCATTTTTTTTTTTTGAAATAAAATAAAAATAAAAACAAAACTACCCTAAAAATTTAAAAACAAAACTTCTAGACCTTACCCCCAAACCTAAATCAAACATTGTCCTCAATGTTGAAGAATTTAGGCATTAGTAAAGTTATAATAAGAAATGAAAGGGATTTACATAAAAGAACAAACAAGAATTAAAACTACAATTTAGTTGCAAAAACAAAACAAAAACAAATGGAACAAAATCAAACCAAATAACACAGTAAGCCCTAACAACAGTTCTATGCACGCAGAAATCCAGCCCATGAGAACGTCCAAATCAATTTTAAAACCCAACCTAAACGAAAGCCCAAACACTTCTTTTATTATTATGATTATTATTTATTATTAATAAAAATTAAAGAAAACAAAGAAGTGTTGTCAGAAGCGCAAGGAACAAGATTTCTGAAAAGAGAAGGGGGCCGGATGTCTCGTTTCCTGATAGGTCACAGGCCAAAAGAGGTGAGGGACGTGTCAGCGTGCAGAGACCGCTGTCACATCCCCCAAGCCAGAATTATTGGCTTCGTAGGAAGGCGCGATGACTTTTTGTTTCTTGAAAGCGCTGAAAGGCATAAATACAATTAATAAGGTTGGGGGACGGGTGTGGCAGATGGAGATAAGCCGTAGGGGTGCGCGAAACTCAGAAGCACAGCGGCTAGGGTTTAAAAAAAAAATCTATAAAAGGCAGAGAAAAGAGAAAAAAAATGAAAAACACAAACTCCTAAACACACAAAAGAGAAAAGAAAGAAAGAAAAGAAAAGAAAAAAAAAAAGAAGAAGAAAAGAGTGAGAAATCAAAATGGCCTCTTCCTACCCCTTTTCCTTGGATCTCAACCTAGCTCCACCGACTCAGACATGGGGCCAAGCAGCGGCACCAGGAATGGGTGCCCTACTTTGCCTCTTCACGGGGGCCTGTAACTGTCAATGACTCAATACTCCTGGACAACGATGTTGCCATTGAAGTTGGTAGAAATTTAGTGACTCCTAAAGATATACGTGTGTTCGGGACAAGGGATGACAACCGGGTCACGAGTGATGCCCTAGCACTGAGCGTGCAGAGAGTCCAGCATGTGTCGAAGTCCCATGAGGTAGAGGTGCTGAAAGGTCAGTTGGCGGCGGAGCGAAGTATGGTTGAAGAGTGTCAGACTGCTATAAAAAGCCTAAAAAGGGAGAAGGCAAGGATAGTGGAGGTGAATCGACACCAGCTAGAAGTATTGCGGGACGAGAATAAAAGCCTAACAAAGATGGTAGAGTTGTATTCTCGCGACATGCGAAAGCAGCTGAAGGACCTAGACCGACCGGGTAAACGCAAACAAGTAGATCACGAGAGTAGTTACGCTCAAGCTAAGATTGCGATCTTTGGAAGCTCAAGTGGTGAGCCCCAAGAGGCTGTGCGTGAAGCCCTGGAGGAGGACAGCCAGAGGGCCAAACTCAAAGCTCCAATGGTCGAGACACCAACAACTGAGAATAAATGATTTCTACAACATTATTGGTGTTTTTATTTTATTTTGTGGTTTTTGATTTTTGTTATTTCTTTTTTTTTCGGAAATAAAAGAGTAAGGTTGCAGAAAGAAAAAAGGAAAAGAAAAAGAAAAAGAAAACACACTTCCCAACTAAAATAAGACAAAGATGATAGCCGAAAGGGAAAGGTAAAAACACAAAGCACTAGAAAATGAAAGTAACGGGCAAAAACATAAAACACAAGAAAACACGGAAAAAAGTAAAGTAAAGTGAAAGTAAAGGTACTCCCCCTTGAAGCAATTAGGTCGAGCATGCCCGGGAAATCCGAAATGGTGTTGGCTCTCTTTCATCAGCATATGCCTATTTAAATCACGCCTCTACAAGCGGATGATACCCAGCATTTCTTCCTGCAAACTTAAGGAAAAACATCAAAAAATTCAGAAGCAAAACAAATGGCATCCTCATGCACTCACCTTGATGACCTCAACCTTGAGTTATCACTTGCACCACCAAATGCCTAGATAAGGGCTCCTCCAACCCCTGTCTTCCCAAACTCCACATATCATCATGGCACAGCCTCAAACTTTGTTGAGGCAATACCGAACCTTTCTGAGGCAATGCCGAACAGGTCAGTGCTCCTGGGAACATTGATTGGCAGTAAACTCACTCCAGCGGAGATCATCTGCATGTGGCACGTAGGTCTGGCAGGATGGCGGTGGATGAGTCCCACAATCTCACTGTGCTCCAGGCGGTCTCGTCTACCAATCTGGGCATGCGACTCCTGGCGAGGACACGGGAGTGTGCAGCACTGAGTGAGGAGGTGGCCTCCTTGAAAGCTCTGGTGGCGGACTCCAGAAACGGCTCTCCCGTGCCAACCAGAATGTAGAAGCACTGCAGAAGAGAAATAATGATCATGTCGAACTTTTGCAGGTTCTACAAGTAAGAGACAGTAGAGGCAATTAGCATGATGCCTCAAGTGGCTCAGAATGCAAAATGAAACATGTGATTGAGAAGTTTATGTATGCCCTCTTTTGTTTGAAGTTTGTGTTTGTAATCACATGCAATGGAATGAAAGAAGCATTCAAGTCAAATTTCGGATTGTGCAGTCGTGAATCGAGAACACTTTCCAAACTTAGCAACAAAATATATGCATAAACAAGTAAAATGAAGAAAGAATTACAGTAATAAAAGCAAAGAGAAACAAGAAATTCGGAATTGCCTTAGTTGGAGATTGGGTTCCGAAATCTGTTTATTTATTTATTTATTATTTTGTGTTTGTGTTTTTTTTTTTTTTTTTTTTTAGTAATGTATGAAATAAGAGGGTAAATGAAATAGAAAGATAATACCTGGAAAATATGCGTGTCAATCCCTTTGGTATTTATCCAGAGTCAGAATAAAAGACAAAAATAATAAATTAAAAAAAATCCAAGAAAAAAGAAATAAAGACCAAAATGAATCAAAACACACAAAAAGAAAACTAAAATCTATACAAACACAAAATAAACAGTCAGAAAAAAATACAAAAAGAACTACACAAAGAAATAAGCAAAAATTATATTGTTTTTTTTTTTTTTTTTTTAATTTTTAAACTCTCAGTAACTTATTTTAAAAACACATAAATATACAAGCAACTCATGGATGACCAGTTAAGGGCCTCAGAAAAACACAGCCAGGAGATCCGGGAAGGTTGGAGGGGTCACAATGGTCCCGCTTAAAACCCAAACTTCTTAAACACCGAAGGTGTCGCCTATAGAACTCCTAGACACTGTATTGACAAAGACACTCATCTGAAGTTACCAAAAGTCATGAGTTTTTTTTTTTTTTTTTAAATATATATATTTTTATATTAAAAAATAATAATAAAAATAATAATAACAAAACAAGAAAAAAGAAAGGATTGGAATGCTCCCCCTTGAAGCGATTAGGTCGAGTATGGATGCATTTGAAGGTCGCGACTTCTCCTACTACTCCACATTTCTCCTCCTTATGATTAGAGTTGTCTTCTTTTCCTTTTTTTTTTATTGATACATGTACAAACAAGCACATAATGTTCAAGCAATAAGCACACAAATTGACATAAAGAAAAAGAAATGAACTTTCTTAAAATAAAATAAAATATAATATGAAACTTCTTCCAAGAGTACGTAACGAACACTAGGGTTTCGGAATCCACCCTAAACAATTCTACCTATGTTCATGAATACTCAAGTGATGAACTCTAAACGTATTGATGAAGATGTTTGCAATCAAGACCATGGGTCGTGGCTCAAGACGCATTGATTCTCTCTAATATACGTAAACTGCATGGTTCGTGCTACAATACTTGTGCCCTCCCCATAACTGAACCTAGGTATGGTTCGTACTTCGATTCAATTACAAAGAAAACCCATTAAGTTCAAAGAGAATATGAACATCACAAAAATCCTAATAGCATGGTGTTTACATTAGGTATTCAAGAAACCAATTCACATGGATGGTTCTTACTCCATCCATTTATTGCTTAGGAAAACATGAAGATACACATAATCCCAACAACCTCAAGAAGCATGCTTTCAAAGGTAATCAATCAAGGAAAACACACATCAATGATAGATTAATTTGGTGAATTGGAATTCATCAATTGTTGTCAAGAAACCAATTCACATGATGCTCACTTAAACAAGTTCAATCATTTGTTGCTAATTAGGAATTATGTTCTTGGTTATCTTACACAACTTCTCAACTTTAACTACATGCATACAACCTAAGGTGATTAAGAAAAGGAAGCAAACACATATCATATAAGATTCAATTAGTGAATGGGATTCATCAACAACATCTAAAAATTCATACACTCAAAGCATAAAAAATTATATATATTACAAAACTAAATTATAACTAGTGGAAGAATTTAATTAACCAGAATTTGATTAGTTTTCCGTTGCAATCCCCGGCAACGGCGCAAAAACTTGTTGTCACCAAAAGCGGTGTCTTTTAAAATTTATAAACTCGCAAGCGCACGAATCGAATATAGCATAAGCGTGTAAGAGCGAGATCGTACCCAAGGGATTGCGTGTAAAGATAGAAAACCAATTATACCCAAGTTAATTTCATTGCCAACCTAGTTGATTCAAATGGTGATTTGTTTGTTGATAAAGAAAATTAAATAAAGCATGAAACAAATATGGAAATGACAATAAACTGAAATTAAGATTTAAATTTATGAGAAAAAATAACTAAGGTATTAGAATCCACACCATTATTCCATAAGATTCTAATTATTTATCTTTCAATTCCCATGAAGTAGCAATCTAGAAATCAATCTACTGCTTTCTCAAGATTTATCAATTAAGCTTGTACTTTAGATCATAAGTAAATTTTCCTTCCCTTCATAAGTACAAATTCTAAGCATAAAATGTAAACAAAATTATTTAACTACAAAGGATCAAAGTTTCCTAAGCATCCTATGTGAAAAAGTTTATTTGAATAACAAAATATCAAAGAAATTTATAAATTGGAAATTTATAAATTAGAAATATAAACCAAGGATGAATTAATAGATTAATCCAAACTCTTAACTACCACAAATACATGTTATATGTCACAATACATGATAGAAGTGGTGAAAAGAAGATTAATCTATTAATCATGTGAAGTGAAAATTATAATCATTGAACACCACAATATTTGAGAATTGAAAATAAAAACTAGAACTCTATTTAATGATGGTGTTTCATCCAACCTTAGTTAAGTATTTTAACTAGACATAATTAAGAATTTAAAACAAAACAAAGAAATTAAAATACATAATTTACATGAGAACTAGGAAAGGAAGAACAAGTTTAAAAGAGTTGTTAGCTCTTGGTTCTTTCCTTTCCATCATTGTTCTCTTTCTTCCTCACTCTTTCTCTCTCTCTCTCTTGCCTTCTGCTGTGTATCACTCTTGAATTTCTGCACACTTTCTCTCTTGAGTTGTTGCCTATTTATAGAAGCATGAAGTCCCTTTCATTCCAGCTGCATATGCAAGCTGTCTTCTAGAACCTGTCTTGGTGTGTGACAGCCTGTGGATTGAGTTTTTATCCAATTGCTCCAATTTTTGGATATGTTTTAGTCGACATCTTATTGAACAAGTGTCATGAAGGATATTTATTCATTTGAGCATGGGAAAATTCGTTTTTCAGGTCTGCAAATGGACTGTACAGCATGAGCTGTAAAAGGGCAAAGTCATGAACCTGTCTTGGTGTTTGACAGCCTGTGGATTGAGTTTTTATCCAATTATTCCAATTTTTGGATATGTTTTAGTCGACATCTTATTGAACAAGTGTCATGAAGGATATTTATTCATTTGAGCATGGGAAAATTCGTTTTTCAGGTATGCAAATGGACTGTACAGCATGAGCTGTAAAAGGCAAAGTCATCAAATCCAAATTGAGTTCTTCCTCTCTTTTTGCAACACATTGCTTATTCCTCCTCCTCCTCATGCCATTGGTGGAAGACACTTAATATCTACATACAACCACTCATTAAATACAAAAACAAATATTGGAATAGCCAATACAAATACTCTAATAAATTTACATAATACAAAAGAAAATACTAACAAATATAAATTTAAGGATAAAACTTGTATTTATTTTGTGCTCATCAGGTACGGCTTGCATAATATATGGCATGCAATCTCTTCTCAACTCTTTGTCCCAAAACAGCTCCAACTGCAAAATCAGATGCATCGCACATTAATTCAAAAGGTAAATTCCAATTTGGAGGCATAATGATAGGTGCAGTTGTGAGAAGAGTTTTGAGTCTTTGAAAAGCTGCCAAACATTCATCATTAAAATCAAAATTTGCATCTTTGGCAAGCAAGCTACACAATGGTCGAGAGATCTTAGAAAAATCTTTTATGAATCTTCTATAGAACCCGGCATGTCCTAAGAAGGATCGGATCTCTTTCACTGATGTGGGAGGTGGCAAACCGCTTATCACGTCTACTTTGGCTTTGTCAACCTCAATGCCTTGACTGGAAATCACATGACCTAAAACAATTCCCTGTTGTACCATGAAATGACATTTTTCCCAATTGAGAATTAAGTTGCATTCCCGGCATCTTTGCAAAACTAAAGACAAGTTGTTAAGGCATGAATCAAATGAATGACCAAACACACTAAAATCATCCATGAATACTTCAATAAATTTTTCTACCATATCGGAGAAAATACTCATCATGCATCGTTGGAAAGTGGCCGGAGCATTACACAATCCAAATGGCATACGCCGGTAGGCGAAGGTGCCATAGGGACATGTGAATGTCGTCTTGTGTTGGTCTTCAGGAGCGATGGCAATTTGGTTGTATCCTGAATAGCCATCCAAAAAGCAGGAGTAACCTGTGACCTGCAAGTCGTTCAAGCATTTGGTCAATAAATGGTAATGGAAAATGATCTTTACTGGTGGCGGTATTTAATTTTCTATAATCAATGCAAACACGCCATCCCGTTTTGACACGAGAAGGAATAAGTTCATTTTCCTCATTTCTTACAACCGTTATTCCTGACTTTTTAGGAACCACTTGGACTGGGCTTACCCACTTGCTATCGGAAATAGGATAAATTATACCCACATCCAATAGTTTCAGAATTTCTTTTCGGACTACCTCTGTCATGATTGGATTTAACCTACGTTGAGCATCTTTTGTGGGTTTGGAATCATCTTCCAATAAAATTCTGTGCATGCATCTTGTTGGGCTTATTCCCTTAATGTCCGCAATACTCCAACCAATTTCTCCCTTGTGTTCTCCTAACACTCGCATCAACTTCTATTCATTTTCCACATTGAGATTGCTAGCAATAATCACGGGCAATGTCTCTGTTTCACCTAAATAAACATACTTCAAGTGGGATGGCAATGGTTTGAGCTCTAACTCAGGTGCCCTGTCAAGAGAAGGAACAAGCTTTTCAGGATTGACTGGCAAAGGTATAAAATTTGGAGTGTACTTACGTGGTATGGCTGGACATGCATCAAGGAATTGCACAGCCTCAAGTAATTCATCGTCATCAATTTCAGCAACTTGAGGATTTTGTGTCAACACCTTTTCTAATGAATCGGTACCATGAGTGCTATTAAAAGTATTTTGCACCATTTGACACAATGTATCAATACGAAAACATTCATGTTCATCACTAGGGAGTTTGAAGGCATCAAATACATTGAACATTATCGTTTCCCCTTGAACTGTCATTGTCAATGTTCCTTGTCGAACACTGATCGTAGTATCTCCAGTGGCCATGAAAGGGCGGCCAAGAATCAATGGAAGATCCGCACCCGGAATAGGAGATTCTTCCATTTCTAGTACCAAAAAGTCAGCTGGTAAAATGAAATCATTTACTTTCACAAGTACATCTTCCAAGATTCCTCTTGGATATCTCACTGATCGGTCTGCCAATTGAATGCTGACAGAAGTTGGTTTAAGATCACCTAAATTAAGGGCTTCAAAAACAGAATAGGGCATTAGATTAATTGAAGCACCTAAATCAAGTAAAGCTTTTTCAAACAATTTATCACCAATAGTGCAAGGAATTGTAAAACTTCCTGGATCTTTTAATTTGGGAGGGAGCTTCCTTTGCAAAACAGCAGAAGCTCCTTCCGTTAGGGCAACCGTTTCATGATCTTGGAATCTCCTCTTGTTGGTACAAAGGTCCTTCAAGAACTTTGCATAACTCGGAATTTGCTTGATTGCATCCAAGAGAGGAATGTTGACTTGCACTTTTCTGAAGGTTTCCAATATGTCCTTGGCATGTTGAATTTTTTTGGAACTCATAAGCCTCTGAGGAAAAGGAGCACGTAAGATATCTTCATCAGTAGGTTCACGACTTACCTTCTCCTTCCTTGCCCTTCTTGTAAGTTCATGCTTTGGGATCCATTCGGATGAAGAAGCTGCATGTTTATCTTTCTCCTTGTTGGTTTCTTCCTTTTCTAGGCTCAGTCACTTGTTCAACCTGCATCTCATCATCATTTTGAATCACATTTTCAGAATTATCAACCTTACCAATTACCTTACCAGTTCTCAAGGTAACTGCTTAAACATGCTCACGCCCAGTTGGATTAATCACTGGTTGGCTAGGCATCATACCAGGTTCCCTTTGACTCAAAGCTGTAGCAATTTGCCCCACTTGATTTTCTAGATTGGCAATGGCCTTATCCGTTTTCTGCATGTGGGTGTCATTCCTCTGCATATAGCCTTTTGTCTCAGTGATGAAACTATCTGTGTTTCTAGCCATTGAAGCAACAAGTTCTTCCAAAGATTTTCCTGTAGATTGTGGGTGAGATGGATTTGAACTTGATTGGTTAGGTGGTGGTTGTGGTGGATTGTAATAGTGCATTTGACCATGAGGTGGGCGAGTATGTTGTTGGCCTTGAGGTGGTTGGGATGGCCCTTGTTGAACATTCGAATTGTCACTCCACCTGAAATTCGGATGATTTCTCCACCCCGGATTGTATGTTTGTGAGAAAGGATCATTCTTAGGCCACTGATTTCTTTGAAATGAGCCCACTGCATTTGCTTCCTCATGTGCCAAGGGACAATCCTCAGTGTCATGACCAATTGTGGAGCAAAATGCACAAACCTTGGATGATCCTGGTGCCAATTTCTTCACTATGTTGGTTAGGTTTGCAATCTGAGCTTCCATACTAGAAATGGTACTTACATCATAGGACTCCCCTTTTTTTGACTGGTTTTTACCTTGAATTATATTGGCGAGCATTTGCAGCAATAAGCTCAAATATTGCTCGCACTTCTGTTGGAGTCTTGGTCATTATAGTTCCTCCTCCAGCTGCATTCACATTACTTTGATCCGCTTCAAAAAGTCCTTCATAGAAGTGTTGCATTAAAAGCCAAGCTTGTATGTTATGATGCGGACAAGTGATTAGGAGTTTCTTGAAACGGTCCCAATAATCCTGGAAGCTTTCTCCCGGCCTTTGCAGAATTCCTGTAATTTGACTTCGAATTTCATTTGTCCTTTGGGCTGGGAAGAAATGTTGCAAGAACTTTGAAGCAAGATCCGTCCATGTGGTGATGGAATTTGGAGGTAGATAGTGAAGCCATTCTTTGCTGTATCTTTCAAACTAAATGAGAAAAGTCTCACTCTTACTTCATCACTACTCATGCCTCCGATCTTTATTGTGGAACACACTTCTTCGAAGTCTAGGATATGTGCATTAGGATTTTCTCCAGGATTTCCCAAGAACTTAGGCAATATGTGTATCGTGCCCGGTCTCAATTCAAAGTTTTCTAAAGTGGTTGCGGGATATACTATGCAAGATGGTTGTCCAGTTGTTGGTGGTGAAGAGTATTCTTGCATAGTAAGTTCCGCATTAGCAGCTGCGGCTGCCATTGGTGAAGGTGGAGGTGACTCGACTTTTGGTGAGCTTGGTGATGATGAAAACGGTGAGAATGGGAGAGGCAATGGAGTAGACACAGCTATTCGGATGTTCCTTTCTCTCAAAACTTGAGCTTGGATATCTTCTATTGTGGAATCTAATGAAATATCAAAATTCAAAAAGGACATAAGCAAAGTGTTCCTGCAATAAGAAGAAACAAAATCAAACTCAAATAAAATGAAACGACAAACAAAGAAAAAATGAAAATAAAATTAAGTACTCTAAATATACTCAAACAAAACATATAAGCAACCGTGCCAGTTCCCGGCAACGGCGCCAAAAATTGTTGCATTCCTAAGAGGACACAAATTAATGTGCAAACAACCAATTAAAAATACCCGCAAGTGCACGAGTCTATTGAAGTATAGATTATACAAGTACGGGTTCGATCCCACGAAGAACTTGTCGGTTTCCTATAAGTTCTAATTCGAGTACAAAGAGAATACTTATTTAACACACCACAAATGCAAAATGGAAATTAAAAATGAGTAAAGAAATGTAAAAGAAACAAACAAAACAAAAGAAGAAAATGTGTTGTGAACAGGTACCGTGACCGGTCGTTGGATGTAAAGCGACCGGTCGTTTTTTCAGAGAATCGAAATTTCAGAATTATATGACGAGCGACCGGTCGTTGGCTAAAGCGACCGGTCGTTTTTTCACAGAATCGAAATTTGAGAATTGTGTGTTGAGCGACCGGTCGTTAAGACACTAGCGACCGGTCGTTTTTTCACAGAATTGTTTTCTCTGTTTTTCAATTCCGATCTCTGTTCAGTTTTCGACCTATAACTTTCCAACCGTACGTCCAAAATTCATGTTCTTTATACGGTTGGATTCAGCACAGAAAATTCAAGAACACAGTGTGGACCAAAAGTCCAAAACAATGACGGAAACAAATAAAATTCAGTAACAAAGACACATAACGTGTCGAACACACAACTCACACACACATTTGGGGGGGGGGGGGGTTTGATTTGGTTCAAGTGATCTATTTCTATTGCATGTAAGTAAATGGACTTCGAATTTAAATGAGAACGGCAGAGATGAATTATCAAGATGTGAAACTAAAATGTAACAAACACTAGGGTTTCGGAATCCACCCTAAACAATTCTACCTATGTTCATGAATACTCAAGTGATGAACTCTAAACGTTGATCAAGTGCATATTTACATATCATTTTGTACCCTTCTAACTTATGATTTAGTTATGTTTTTGAGTTAAACTTGTGCTTTTAATAAGTTTTGTGTTTGTTTCAGTGTAATAAGCTTGAGACTCACTAATTGCATTTTGGAGACAAATTAGCTCAAAACGGTGTCTGCAGATCAGTCAACTTCACGGATTGGACTGTACTTACTCAAGAAGAACTAGATAATGAGCCATACATCATTGGAAAGCTACGGAAGTCTATTTTCTGTAGAATTTTACGGTTCATGATTCCGAGTCTTCTAGAGAAAGTTATACATGTTTTGGCCACTTAAGGTCAAATTCGGCAGCATCTGCGTTACTGGGCCAAAAATCACATTTGAAGGCCTTCCCGATTTTTCCTTGAGTTGGGCTGCATATGCTTGGAAATATAAGACAAAGAGCTTCAAGATCCATATTTTTCCAGAATTTTATGGATGGAGAAACAAGCCCAAAACGAGCCCACAAGCTGGCTGCAATGCATTGTCATGCATGACATATGCATGATGAAGTGTTGTTGATTGTGGGAAAGTTTGGTGAAGCATATTCAATACCTATTTTTGAGTGGAATTTTGCAGCAGCCAAATGAATTAATTGATGTTGAAGTGGATGATGCAACACTAAGCCTAAAGACAAGAGGAATTGTTTTCAAATGCAATTGTGTGTTAGGTTAGGTTGGTGAATTAAGTGTTGTGTGTTAGGTGAAGTTAGTGTGGTTAGTGAATTCAATTGTATATTCAGATTTTCATCTCCCCTAAGCCTATAAATAGGGAAGTTCTCTAAGCTTGTAATAACACCCCCAAGGGGGGGAGCTCTCAAACACTTCTCTAGAGCTCCCTTCCCTTCTCTCCTCAAATTCTCTTAGTTTCCCTTTGTAGTTCTCAATTGTTGTAATAAGATCATTCTACTAAATTTTCTTTGTATTAAATCTCAAACACTTTTCCTTTCTCTTCTTCTAAATTCTTCAAACACTCTCTTCTCCAAACACTTCCCAAACACTTCTCCCATTTCGTTCATCAAATTCTCTAAAGCTTTCAAACACATGTTCTTCCAAAATCCACAAAGTTCTCAAACATCTCTCTACTTTCTTCTCTAAAAGTCTCCATGTCTCAAACACTTCACAAGCACCTTTCTCTTCCTTCCCTAAATTCTCAAATTCTCCAAGTTCACAAACATCCTCCAAGTTCTCAACCGCTCTCTTCCAAATTCACAAAGTTCCCAAACACCACTTCCTTTCTTCCAAAAGTCTCAAAATCTCTCAAACACTTCTCCCTTCTCTAAAGCTCCCAAACACTTCTCAAACACTTTCTTCTCCCTCCTCAAAGTTCTCAAACACTTCCTTTCTTCCTCAAAGTTCTCTTAGTTTCCTTAATGTTTTCTTAGTTGTAATTTATTTTTCTTGTAATGTACATTCTTTCTTCTTGTTTTGTTTCTTTTATTTTCATTTTTGTTTTGTGTAGGAAAATTGAATTGGATCATTCAATCACCAATCCCTGTGGAATCGACCTCGCACTTACATATGCTATACTACCGAACGGCTCGTGCACTTGCGAGTATCACAAGTTGAGGATGCAGTTGAACCCATTTTGGTGCAGCTGAATCTACACAACAAGTTTTTGGCGCCGTTGCCGGGGATCGGTAACATTGTTTGATTTCTATTTGGTTTTCCTACTTTTTATTATTTTTATTTTTTGTATATAACTAGACAGTTTCATGTTTTAAAGTTAATGACGTTAATTGACAAGTTGTGTTTGTAGTCCAACGGACAAGGACAATTGCCTGACAAGCAAGAGAACTGGGTTTGAGTCCCAGCTTACACAACACAAAAAATAGAAAAATGTTCAAGTAGCATGTTGGTTATTTCTTGTTTATGGTTTCATTCACTTGTTCTTAATTAAATATCTTGTCTAAGTTTACATAAACACCATATGACTGTTAAGCTCATAATTTGATACATATACATGCCCAATTTACTTACTCATTTTGCTTAGTTTCTTAGAATTTTGAGTTATTTGCCTCTCTTTGTGTGTTTTGTAGGCCAATAGAGCATGAGAGCATGAGAGGAATACAACTTAAGGCATTTGAAGCAATATGGTGCAAAAACGTGCAAAAACTGGAGCTTGAGTTAGAAGTTCATTTCGGACTTATCTTCTTCATCCGAACTTGTATTGGGCCAATACTTGTGTGGTTGGATCAATGACATTCTGAACTTCGAAATGGACATCTTAAAGACATCATTTGATTCAGCCCAACCCAATTCGTGAGCCCATGGAAATACACATCATGTTGACAGGAAGATGAGCTCATTGCATGCTTGGTCATGATGAGCTAGGCATGAGCTATTGGTTTCTGAATGGAAGCTTGGTCATGCTGACATGAGGATGAGCTAGGGATGCTAGTGGGATTTAGTGGAGTAACCATTTCTGATTATCTAATGCAAGTGTGTTAGGTCATTGCCATATTCAATTCAGATTTCCCACTCCCCTCTCCCTATAAATACCACTTCCATTCCACATTCAATACACATCCTGAGTTCCATCATTCACACTTCCATTGTACACAAAGAGAGGGAAAGTTGAGAGTCACAAAGGGAGAGAAGGGAGAAGGCAGCAGCTGGGAGGCTTTGGCCTCCTAGCAGCCATGGAGATGAATCTTTTCCATCTCTAGCATGCTGTCCTTATCTTCTTCTCCTCCCTTTGTCTTTTATTTTCTTCTTGTATTTACTTTGTTTTTCAGTTATTAGTTTTAATAAACATCTTGCTAGTCTTGTATCATGGTTTGAGTTTATAAAGTTTGATTTCATTCATGAATTCTTCTTCACTATTTTAATGGAGCTGTTTTGCATCCTTTGATTGATCACCTAAGGTTTTATGCGTTATGCTCTTGTTGGGAAGGTTTGGGGATCATCTTCATTCCATCCATTAGCAACTCATGTGATTTGGTTTCTAGGTCTCCTAATGTAAACACCATACTTGGGGTCCTTGTGATGTTCAATGCAATTTGATCCAAACACCATGGACTTATTTGTGAGCATCTTCATGAGTGAATCAATTTGTTTACTTGCTGCCATAACAAGATTAGAACAATTAGGGTGGATTCTAAAACAACACCATCTTGTCCTAGTTATTTTCTTTCTTCCTGTTTTGTTTCTTTTGTTTTCATTTTTGTATTGTGTAGGAAAACTGAGTTGGATCATTCAATCACCAATCCCTGTGGAATCGACCTCGCACTTACATACGCTAAACTACCAACGGTTCGTGCACTTGCGAGTATCACAAGTTGAGGATGCAGTGAATCCATTTTGGTGCAGCTGAATCTACGCAACAAGTTTTTGGCGCCGTTGCCGGGGATTGGTAACATTGCTTGATTCTATTTGGTTTTCCTACTTTTTATTTATTTTTATCTTTTTTATAACTGGACAGTTTCATGTTTTAAAGTTAATGAGGTTAATTGATAAGTTGTGTTTGTAGTCCAACGGACAAGGACAATTGCCTGACAAGCAAAAGAACTGGGTTTGAGTCCCAGCTTACACAACACCAAAGAAAGGGTTCAAGTAGCATGTTGATTATTTCTAGTTTTTGGTTTCATTCACTTGTTCTTAATTAAATATCTTGTCCAAGTTTACATAAACACCATATGACTCTTGGACTGATTAGTGAATAGATGGGTAGATATTGAAGACAAACACCATGTTTAAATTCTACTTGGTTCTTTATTGTTCTTCTTGTTCTTAATGGGTTTGGAATTTGTGTTTAGACTAAACACCATAGCTAAATGCTTTTTCTGAATACTTGATTAAAACCACACACCATATGGATAATCATATTTGAGAAAGAACGAACTCCATAAGCTAGTTTGATTTACTTTGATGCTTGTTACTTTGAAGCATGGAATTAGATGTTTGTGGTGAAGTTGAATCCCTAATCTTGATGTTTTAGTTTAGTTTATCCTTTTCATTTAAGTTATGGTTTCCTAATCAAACAAATCTGAAATTCTGTTTCAAGTTTCCTTGTCTTTCTTTTAAGCATTTCTGAAGTAGCTCAATAAGAAAAAGGGAGAGAGAGGAGACAACCCAATCCATAGAAACATGGAGTATGGAGTAGCGGAGAAGTCGACCTCTAGCTGCTATGGCCAACCACGCTCCAGCTAAACACTTCAAAGGGAAGCATTCCAATCATATCTCTTTCATTTGTATAATAACTGCTACTCATTCTTAGTTGTGTCTCATTTTCTGTTTTGTTTTTGTTAGGGTTTTCTTTTCCTTGACGTGGGAGAAACATGATGAGCAGCTGACCCAAATACTCAAAGAAGAACATGTGCTGCCATACTATGTGCATTTCCCTCTCATTGTCTTCAAGGGGAAGTTCTAAACTCTCTTTCTTTTGTTTCTTTCATTTCATTCCTTTATCCTGGATTTGATGTGCATTGCATGCTTTACATGGATTCAAACATTGAGGGCAATGCTTCATTTAAGTTTGGGGGTGCTGAAAAGTTTTTTTTTAGTTGCTGGAAAGTTTTTAGTTTTTGTGTTTGTGTCTGAAAACGTAGGCTTCTTCATTGCTACAAAAATTTTATTTTCTGCTTCTGTTTTGAAAGTTTGGTCCGCGTTGTGTTCTTCATTTTTTCATGTTGAATTCAACGACATAAAGAACGTTAAATTTGACCAAGTGGTTTGAAAGTTACATGTCAAAACAGATTATATGTTGAAATTGAGCAAAACAGCAATTTGAAACCTCACGTTTTTCTTTTATGTTTCTTTTTCTTTGAGTCATTTTCAGTTTTCCTTCCCACACCAATGATAAATCTTGTGTCTAACTTCTAATATGGCTCTTAGGAATTTGATAAGCATTGTGTTAGGTCTGAATCTTATTCTTTTGCTAGCTAAGTCTTACATAATTATGCTTGAGCTTTCTATGCACCTTAGCCATGATTATACAACTCTTCCATGTCTTACCCAATTGTATGCATTTTTGCTTGTGTGATTCACTGGAATGTTAAGTTATAACTAAGATATGATTTAGGCCATCTTTGTTAAGCCTCTTTCTTTTTCCTCCATCAACCCATACAATATATATTCCATTGTAAACCCTTTTGTGCTCAAACACTTAGCCATTTCTTTCTATCACCTTATCATCCATTAAACATCCTATCATCTAGGGGACATGTAGAGTATGATTGTATTTGAGATTGTAATGTATTCAAGGCAATAAATGAGCTATAAAAAAAAAATCAAAAGAAAAAGAGAAAAGAAGTGTGGCCAATGTAGTCACGACCCTAGGGTGATATAAGGAGAAATCAAGGTGATCTAGGGTGAAGAGCCGCAAAATTGGGCCAAATATTATACAAAGTGTGTAAACGTCAAAATCAAATTGTGAAGTGATTCAATTGCAAAATCTGGTGTTGTGAGCTTTTCAATTTTTGTGCCTTACATTTCAAATGTCAATGATCTTGTTTACATGATATGCTCTACTTTGTTCCTTAGACTTTGTGTTTCATTATCCATTCCTTTTCTAACCATTACATTACATCCATGAGTAAAGTCCTATTGATTTTGGTTTGGCTTGGCAAACTTGTGTTCATTCTTGCAGGAATTCATATCGTTGTTTGAGAAGCATGAGTTGTATCTTCATGGCTACTTCACACACACACCTTGAGCATGATTTTTGTGAGATTGTGCTAGCACTTGAATAATGTTTAGAACTTCCTTAGTGCTTGTTTTGTTCCTTGTTGAACCATGTCTATGAAGTTTAAAATTTCTGTTCGGTTGGAAGGTTAACATTTTTGTTTTTGTTTTGTTTTGCTTAAGGACTAACAAATCTATTAAGTTTTCTAACCATTTTGTTTTGTAGAGTCAGTAAAACGTTTGTGGGTATAATTCTGTTAAACCCTCAGGAGACACAACTCCTCCTACTAGGGATGCCTAGAGGTTTAAAGGCTTGTTGCATACGCTCAATGCAATCGAGTTACCTACGAAAGTGGTCTAGTTAACTTCTTATTTTGTTTTGTTTTTCTTCGTTTTCCTATTGTTTTGCTCGAGGACTAGCAAAATCTAAGTTTGGGGGTGTGTTAAGCTCATAATTTGATACATATACATGCCCAATTTACTTACTCATTTTGCTTAGTTTCTTAGAATTTTGAGTTATTTGCCTCTCTTTGTGTGTTTTGTAGGCCAATAGAGCATGAGAGCATGAGAGGAATACAACTTAAGGCATTTGAAGCAATATGGTGCAAAAACGTGCAAAAACTGGAGCCTGAGTTAGAAGTTCATTTCGGACTTATCTTCTTCTTCATCCGAACTTGTATTGGGCCAATACTTGTGTGGTTGGATCAATGACATTCTGAACTTCGAAATGGACATCTTAAAGACATCATTTGATTCAGCCCAACCCAATTCGTGAGCCCATGGAAATACACATCATGCTGACAGGAAGATGAGCTCATTGCATGCTTGGTCATGATGAGCTAGGCATGAGCTATTGGTTTCTGAATGGAAGCTTGGTCATGCTGACATGAGGATGAGCTAGGGATGCTAGTGGGATTTAGTGGAGTAACCATTTCTGATTATCTAATGCAAGTGTGTTAGGTCATTGCCATATTCAATTCAGATTTCCCACTCCCCTCTCCCTATAAATACCACTTCCATTCCACATTCAATACACATCCTGAGTTCCATCATTCACACTTCCATTGTACACAAAGAGAGGGAAAGTTGAGAGTCACAAAGGGAGAGAAGGGAGAAGGCAGCAGCTGGGAGGCTTTGGCCTCCTAGCAGCCATGGAGATGAATCTTTTCCATCTCTAGCATGCTGTCCTTATCTTCTTCTCCTCCCTTTGTCTTTTATTTTCTTCTTGTATTTACTTTGTTTTTCAGTTATTAGTTTTAATAAACATCTTGCTAGTCTTGTATCATGGTTTGAGTTTATAAAGTTTGATTTCATTCATGAATTCTTCTTCACTATTTTAATGGAGCTGTTTTGCATCCTTTGATTGATCACCTAAGGTTTTATGCGTTATGCTCTTGTTGGGAAGGTTTGGGGATCATCTTCATTCCATCCATTAGCAACTCATGTGATTTGGTTTCTAGGTCTCCTAATGTAAACACCATACTTGGGGTCCTTGTGATGTTCAATGCAATTTGATCCAAACACCATGGACTTATTTGTGAGCATCTTCATGAGTGAATCAATTTGTTTACTTGCTGCCATAACAAGATTAGAACAATTAGGGTGGATTCTAAAACAACACCATCTTGTCCTAGTTATTTTCTTTCTTCCTGTTTTGTTTCTTTTGTTTTCATTTTTGTATTGTGTAGGAAAACTGAGTTGGATCATTCAATCACCAATCCCTGTGGAATCGACCTCGCACTTACATACGCTAAACTACCAACGGTTCGTGCACTTGCGAGTATCACAAGTTGAGGATGCAGTGAATCCATTTTGGTGCAGCTGAATCTACGCAACAAGTTTTGGCGCCGTTGCCGGGGATTGGTAACATTGCTTGATTCTATTTGGTTTTCCTACTTTTTATTTATTTTTATCTTTTTTATAACTGGACAGTTTCATGTTTTAAAGTTAATGAGGTTAATTGATAAGTTGTGTTTGTAGTCCAACGGACAAGGACAATTGCCTGACAAGCAAAAGAATTGGGTTCAGGAGCTTACACAACACCAAAGAAAGGGTTCAAGTAGCATGTTGATTATTTCTAGTTTTTGGTTTCATTCACTTGTTCTTAATTAAATATCTTGTCCAAGTTTACATAAACACCATATGACTCTTGGACTGATTAGTGAATAGATGGGTAGATATTGAAGACAAACACCATGTTTAAATTCTACTTGGTTCTTTATTGTTCTTCTTGTTCTTAATGGGTTTGGAATTTGTGTTTAGACTAAACACCATAGCTAAATGCTTTTTCTGAATACTTGATTAAAACCACACACCATATGGATAATCATATTTGAGAAAGAACGAACTCCATAAGCTAGTTTGATTTACTTTGATGCTTGTTACTTTGAAGCATGGAATTAGATGTTTGTGGTGAAGTTGAATCCCTAATCTTGATGTTTTAGTTTAGTTTATCCTTTTCATTTAAGTTATGGTTTCCTAATCAAACAAATCTGAAATTCTGTTTCAAGTTTCCTTGTCTTTCTTTTAAGCATTTCTGAAGTAGCTCAATAAGAAAAAGGGAGAGAGAGGAGACAACCCAATCCATAGAAACATGGAGTATGGAGTAGCGGAGAAGTCGACCTCTAGCTGCTATGGCCAACCACGCTCCAGCTAAACACTTCAAAGGGAAGCATTCCAATCATATCTCTTTCATTTGTATAATAACTGCTACTCATTCTTAGTTGTGTCTCATTTTCTGTTTTGTTTTTGTTAGGGTTTTCTTTTCCTTGACGTGGGAGAAACATGATGAGCAGCTGACCCAAATACTCAAAGAAGAACATGTGCTGCCATACTATGTGCATTTCCCTCTCATTGTCTTCAAGGGGAAGTTCTAAACTCTCTTTCTTTTGTTTCTTTCATTTCATTCCTTTATCCTGGATTTGATGTGCATTGCATGCTTTACATGGATTCAAACATTGAGGGCAATGCTTCATTTAAGTTTGGGGGTGCTGAAAAGTTTTTTTTTAGTTGCTGGAAAGTTTTTAGTTTTTGTGTTTGTGTGTTGAAAACGTAGGCTTCTTCATTGCTACAAAAATTTTATTTTCTGCTTCTGTTTTGAAAGTTTGGTCCGCGTTGTGTTCTTCATTTTTTCATGTTGAATTCAACGACATAAAGAACGTTAAATTTGACCAAGTGGTTTGAAAGTTACATGTCAAAACAGATTATATGTTGAAATTGAGCAAAACAGCAATTTGAAACCTCACGTTTTTCTTTTATGTTTCTTTTTCTTTGAGTCATTTTCAGTTTTCCTTCCCACACCAATGATAAATCTTGTGTCTAACTTCTAATATGGCTCTTAGGAATTTGATAAGCATTGTGTTAGGTCTGAATCTTATTCTTTTGCTAGCTAAGTCTTACATAATTATGCTTGAGCTTTCTATGCACCTTAGCCATGATTATACAACTCTTCCATGTCTTACCCAATTGTATGCATTTTTGCTTGTGTGATTCACTGGAATGTTAAGTTATAACTAAGATATGATTTAGGCCATCTTTGTTAAGCCTCTTTCTTTTTCCTCCATCAACCCATACAATATATATTCCATTGTAAACCCTTTTGTGCTCAAACACTTAGCCATTTCTTTCTATCACCTTATCATCCATTAAACATCCTATCATCTAGGGGACATGTAGAGTATGATTGTATTTGAGATTGTAATGTATTCAAGGCAATAAATGAGCTATAAAAAAAAAATCAAAAGAAAAAGAGAAAAGAAGTGTGGCCAATGTAGTCACGACCCTAGGGTGATATAAGGAGAAATCAAGGTGATCTAGGGTGAAGAGCCGCAAAATTGGGCCAAATATTATACAAAGTGTGTAAACGTCAAAATCAAATTGTGAAGTGATTCAATTGCAAAATCTGGTGTTGTGAGCTTTTCAATTTTTGTGCCTTACATTTCAAATGTCAATGATCTTGTTTACATGATATGCTCTACTTTGTTCCTTAGACTTTGTGTTTCATTATCCATTCCTTTTCTAACCATTACATTACATCCATGAGTAAAGTCCTATTGATTTTGGTTTGGCTTGGCAAACTTGTGTTCATTCTTGCAGGAATTCATATCGTTGTTTGAGAAGCATGAGTTGTATCTTCATGGCTACTTCACACACACACCTTGAGCATGATTTTTGTGAGATTGTGCTAGCACTTGAATAATGTTTAGAACTTCCTTAGTGCTTGTTTTGTTCCTTGTTGAACCATGTCTATGAAGTTTAAAATTTCTGTTCGGTTGGAAGGTTAACATTTTTGTTTTTGTTTTGTTTTGCTTAAGGACTAACAAATCTATTAAGTTTTCTAACCATTTTGTTTTGTAGAGTCAGGAAAAAACGTTTGTGGGTATTCGATATCTGTTAAACCCTCAGGAGACACAACTCCTCCTACTAGGGATGCCTAGAGGTTTAAAGGCTTGTTGCATACGCTCAATGCAATCGAGTTACCTACGAAAGTGGTCTAGTTAACTTCTTATTTTGTTTTGTTTTTCTTCGTTTTCCTATTGTTTTGCTCGAGGACTAGCAAAATCTAAGTTTGGGGGTGTGTTAAGCTCATAATTTGATACATATACATGCCCAATTTACTTACTCATTTTGCTTAGTTTCTTAGAATTTTGAGTTATTTGCCTCTCTTTGTGTGTTTTGTAGGCCAATAGAGCATGAGAGCATGAGAGGAATACAACTTAAGGCATTTGAAGCAATATGGTGCAAAAACGTGCAAAAACTGGAGCCTGAGTTAGAAGTTCATTTCGGACTTATCTTCTTCATCCGAACTTGTATTGGGCCAATACTTGTGTGGTTGGATCAATGACATTCTGAACTTCGAAATGGACATCTTAAAGACATCATTTGATTCAGCCCAACCCAATTCGTGAGCCCATGGAAATACACATCATGCTGACAGGAAGATGAGCTCATTGCATGCTTGGTCATGATGAGCTAGGCATGAGCTATTGGTTTCTGAATGGAAGCTTGGTCATGCTGACATGAGGATGAGCTAGGGATGCTAGTGGGATTTAGTGGAGTAACCATTTCTGATTATCTAATGCAAGTGTGTTAGGTCATTGCCATATTCAATTCAGATTTCCCACTCCCCTCTCCCTATAAATACCACTTCCATTCCACATTCAATACACATCCTGAGTTCCATCATTCACACTTCCATTGTACACAAAGAGAGGGAAAGTTGAGAGTCACAAAGGGAGAGAAGGGAGAAGGCAGCAGCTGGGAGGCTTTGGCCTCCTAGCAGCCATGGAGATGAATCTTTTCCATCTCTAGCATGCTGTCCTTATCTTCTTCTCCTCCCTTTGTCTTTTATTTTCTTCTTGTATTTACTTTGTTTTTCAGTTATTAGTTTTAATAAACATCTTGCTAGTCTTGTATCATGGTTTGAGTTTATAAAGTTTGATTTCATTCATGAATTCTTCTTCACTATTTTAATGGAGCTGTTTTGCATCCTTTGATTGATCACCTAAGGTTTTATGCGTTATGCTCTTGTTGGGAAGGTTTGGGGATCATCTTCATTCCATCCATTAGCAACTCATGTGATTTGGTTTCTAGGTCTCCTAATGTAAACACCATACTTGGGGTCCTTGTGATGTTCAATGCAATTTGATCCAAACACCATGGACTTATTTGTGAGCATCTTCATGAGTGAATCAATTTGTTTACTTGCTGCCATAACAAGATTAGAACAATTAGGGTGGATTCTAAAACAACACCATCTTGTCCTAGTTATTTTCTTTCTTCCTGTTTTGTTTCTTTTGTTTTCATTTTTGTATTGTGTAGGAAAACTGAGTTGGATCATTCAATCACCAATCCCTGTGGAATCGACCTCGCACTTACATACGCTAAACTACCAACGGTTCGTGCACTTGCGAGTATCACAAGTTGAGGATGCAGTGAATCCATTTTGGTGCAGCTGAATCTACGCAACAATGACTCTTGGACTGATTAGTGAATGAATGGGTAGATATTGAAGACAAACACCATGTTTAAATTCTACTTGGTTCTTTATTGTTCTTCTTGTTCTTAATCGGTTCGGAATTTGTGTTTAGACTAAACACCATAGCTAAATGCTTTTTCTGAATACTTGATTAAAACCACACACCATATGGATAATCATATTTGAGAAAGAACGAACTCCATAAGCTAGTTTGATTTACTTTGTTGCTTGTTACTCTAAAACATGGAAGTGTTGATTTTTCCTTTTCATTTTTTCAATTTTTTAATTTATTTCCTAATCCTTTTAATTCCGTTTCAAGTTTTTGTTTGTGCTTATTCTAGCAATTTAAATAGCTCAATAAAAATGGAGAGAGATGGCAACCTCAATCATAAGAATGGGAAGTGTGGAGCAGTGGGAGAAGTCGCGACCTCCAATTGCATCACGCTTCGACCTAATCGCTTCAAGGGGAAGCATTTCAATCCTTTCTTTTTACCTGTTATTATTTTAAATTTCAATTTCTTTTTTATAAAAAAATTAAAATTAAAAATTAAAAAATTAAAAAAATTAAAATTAAAAAAGATTTTTTATATGAGCTGACTCGTGGTAACTCCAGTGAGCGTCTCCGTCAATCCAGTGTCTAGGAGTTCTTTAGGCGACACATTCGGTGTCTAAGAAGTTTGGGTTTTAAGCGGGACCATTGTGACCCCTCCAACCTTCCCGGATCCCCTGGCTGTGTTTTCTGAGGCCCTTAACTGGTCATCCTTGAGTTACTTGTATATTTGTGTGTTTTAATAAATTAAAAAAAAATATTCAATTTGCAATTTGAAACCTCTCGTTTTTCTTTTCTGTTTCTTTTCTTTGAGTCATTTTCAGTTTTCCTTCCCACACCAATGATAAATCTTGAGTCTAACTTCTAATATGGCTCTTAGGAATTTGATAAGCATTGTGTTAGGTCTGAATCTTATTCTTTTGCTAGCTAAGTCTCACATAATTATTCTTGAGCTTTCTATGCACCTAAGCCATGACTATACACCTCTTGCATGTCTTACCCAATTGTATGCATTTTTGCTTGTGTGATTCACTGGAATGTTAAGTTATAACTAAAATATGATTTAGGCCATCTTTGTTAAGCCTCTTTCTTTTTCCTCTATCAACCTATACAATACATATTCCATTGTAAACCCATTTGTGCTCAAACACTTAGCCATTTCTTTCTATCACCTTATCATCCATTAAACATCCTACCATCTAGGGGACATGTAGAGTATGATTGTATTTCAGATTGTAATGTATTCAAGGAAATAAATGAGCTATAAAAAATAAAATCAAAAGAAAAAGAGAAAAGAAGTGTGGCCAATGTAGTCACGACCCTAGGATGATATAAGGAGAAATCAAAGTGATCTAGGGTAAAGAGCCGCAAAATTGGGCCAAATATTATACAAAGTGTGTAAATGTCAAAATCAAATTGTGAAGTGATTCAATTGCAAATCTGGTCTTGTGAGCTTTTCAATTTATGTGCCTTACATGTCAAATGTCAATGATCTTGTTTATATGACATGCTCTACTTTGTTCCTTAGACTTTGTGTTTCAATATCCATTCCTTTTCTAACCATTACATTACATCCATAAGTAAAGTCCTATTGATTTTGGTTTAACTTGGCAAACTTGTGTTCATTCTTGCAGGAATTCATATCGTTGTTTGAGAAGCATGAGTTGTATCTTCATGGCTACTTCACACACACACCTTGAGCATGATTTTTGTGAGATTGTGGTAGCACTTGAATAATGTTTAGAACTTCCTTAGTGCTTGTTTTGTTCCTTGTTGAGCCATGTCTATGAAGTTTAACATTTTTGTCCGGTTGGAAGGTTAACGTTTTTGTTTTTTGTTTTGTTTTTGTTTTTGTTTTTTTTTGTTTTGTTTTGCTTAAGGACTAACAAATCTATTAAGTTTTCTAACCTCTTTGTTTTGTAGAGTCAGGTAAGACGTTTGTGGGTATCGTAATCTGTTAAACCCTCAGGAGACACAACTCCTCCTACTAGGGATGCCTAGAGGTTTAAAGGCTTGTTGCATACGCTAAATGCAATCGAGTTACCTACGAAAGTGGTCTAGTTAACTTCTTGTTTTATTTTTATCTTTATTTTCCTTTTGTTTTGCTCGAGGACTAGCAAAATCTAGGTTTGGGGGTATTTGATCAGTGCATATTTACATATCATTTTGTACCCTTCTAACTTATGATTTAGTTATGTTTTTGAGTTAAACTTGTGCTTTTAATAAGTTTTGTGTTTGTTTCAGTGTAATAAGCTTGAGACTCACTAATTGCATTTTGGAGACAAATTAGCTCAAAACGGAGTCTGGAGATCAGTCAACTTCACGGATTGGACTGTACTTACTCAAGAAGAACCAGATAATGAGCCATACATCATTGGAAATCTACGGAAGTCTATTTTCTGTAGAATTTTACGGTTTATGATTCCTTGAGGTCAAATTCGGCAACTTAAGGTCAAATTCGGCAGCATCTGCGTTACTGGGCCAAAAATCACATTTGAAAGCCTTCCCGATTTTTCCTTGAGTTGGGCTGCATATGCTTGGAAATATAAGACAAAGAGCTTCAAGATCCATATTTTTCCAGAATTTTATGGATGGAGAAACAAGCCCAAAACGAGCCCACAAGCTGGCTGCAATGCATTGTCATGCATGACATATGCATGATGAAGTGTTGTTGATTGTGGGAAAGTTTGGTGAAGCATATTCAATACCTATTTTTGAGTGGAATTTTGCAGCAGCCAAATGAATTAATTGATGTTGAAGTGGATGATGCAACACTAAGCCTAAAGACAAGAGGAATTGTTTTCAAATGCAATTGTGTGTTAGGTTAGGTTGGTGAATTAAGTGTTGTGTGTTAGGTGAAGTTAGTGTGGTTAGTGAATTCAATTGTATATTCAGATTTTCATCTCCCCTAAGCCTATAAATAGGGAAGTTCTCTAAGCTTGTAATAACACCCCCAAGGGGGGGAGCTCTCAAACACTTCTCTAGAGCTCCCTTCCCTTCTCTCCCTCAAATTCTCTTAGTTTCCCTTTGTAGTTCTCAATTGTTGTAATAAGATCATTCTACTAAATTTTCTTTGTATTAAATCTCAAACACTTTTCCTTTCTCTTCTTCTAAATTCTTCAAACACTCTCTTCTCCAAACACTTCCCAAACACTTCTCCCATTTCCTTCATCAAATTCTCTAAAGCTTTCAAACACATGTTCTTCCAAAATCCACAAAGTTCTCAAACATCTCTCTACTTTCTTCTCTAAAAGTCTCCATGTCTCAAACACTTCACAAACACCTTTCTCTTCATTCCCTAAATTCTCAAATTCTCCAAGTTCACAAACATCCTCCAAGTTCTCAACCGCTCTCTTCCAAATTCACAAAGTTCCCAAACACCACTTCCTTTCTTCCAAAAGTCTCAAAATCTCTCAAACACTTCTCCCTTCTCTAAAGCTCCCAAACACTTCTCAAACACTTTCTTCTCCCTCCTCAAAGTTCTCAAACACTTCCTTTCTTCCTCAAAGTTCTCTTAGTTTCCTTAATGTTTTCTTAGTTGTAATTTATTTTTCTTGTAATGTACATTCTTTCTTCTTGTTTTGTTTCTTTTATTTTCATTTTTGTTTTGTGTAGGAAAATTGAATTGGATCATTCAATCACCAATCCCTGTGGAATCGACCTCGCACTTACATATGCTATACTACCGAACGGCTCGTGCACTTGCGAGTATCACAAGTTGAGGATGCAGTTGAACCCATTTTGGTGCAGCTGAATCTACACAACAAACGTGTTGATGAAGATGTTCGCAATCAAGACCATGGTTCGTGGCTCAAGACGCATTGATTCTCTCTAATATATGTAAAGTGCATGGTTCGTGCTACAATACTTGTGCCCTCCCCATAACTGAACCTAGGTATGGTTCGTACTTCGATTCAATTACAAGGAGAACCCATTAAGTTCAAAGAGAATATGAACATCACAAGAATCCTAATAGCATGGTGTTTACATTAGGTATTCAAGAGACCAATTCACATGGATGATTCTTACTTCATCCATTTATTGCTTAGGATAACATGAAGATACACATAACCCCAACAATCTCAAGAAGCATGCTTTCAAAGGTGATCAATCAAAGAAGAACACACATCAAGGATAGATTAATTTGGTGAATTGGAATTCATCAACAATATCCAGAAATTCATACACTCAAGTATCAAAATAATAAGGTAATCATGTTTAGGGCTTCAACCTAAGCCCTAGCTATGGAGTTTAGTTGCTCATACTTATTCCAAATACAAACTCAAAATAAAATTAGAAAGAGTTTACAGATTTTCAGAAAATGATGAAAGCTTCAAGATCATCAATGGTGGAAGTCCTTCTCCACTTTTCTTGGCTGCACCTTGGCTTTCTCCAAGCTCCAAACTCTCAAAAATCTGCTCTCAAATGTGTAGAATAATAGAATGCTCCTCTCTCCTGTTGCCAAGCTCTCCCAAATCAGATTGCCCTTTGACTTCTCTTCCCTCTCTCCGCCTTTCCAGCTTTTACCTTTTAATATTAAACTACCACCTTTGATAAAGCCTTAGCCCATTGTCCCCTTGCCATGATGAATCTTTGTCCTCAATAAGATGCCAAATGGTTCAGAAAATATCTCATTTACAAGGGTAACTTCTTGTTACCAAGAGTTATGGTAACAAGAAAATCAAGATAACACAAAGGAGGTAAAAGCTGGCCAAATTCGGATTTCCAGAGCTATGGTAACATGCTGGATTGGTTGGATGGGCAATACTTGTCCAATGGAGCTCAAATTTGGATATGTTGTCGTTAACATCCATTGGAACAAGTTTCATGAAGATCATGACCTCATCCGAGCACCAGAGCATGTTGATCCCAGGCCAAGAAGTTGACCTACGAAAATGAACAAAAACAGAATTTATAACAAATAATGCACTTTTAGCTCATTTTCAATCTAACCAAGGTAAAATCTATGAAAACACAAAAAGAAAGTAAAAATCTATAAAAATGTCAAGAACTAACTCAAAATAAAAGGTGAATAACATGAAAAATCATGTGTAAAAATGAACCAAACACTACTCAAGCCCGACCACCAAACTTCTCAAGCTCGGCTTCTACTCAAGCCCGGCCGCCAAACTTCTCAAGGTCGACTGCTACTCAAGCTTGATCGCCAAAATTCTCTCAGCGCGGCTACCAAACTCCTCTAGCCCAGTTGCTACTCAAGCCCAACCACCAAACTTCTCTAGCCAAACTTCTCAAGCTCGGCCGCCAAACTTCTCAAGCCCGGCTGCTACTCAAGCTCGAATGCCAAACTTCTCTAGCCCGGCCACAACTTCTCATGCTCGGCAGGTAACTCCTCAAAACCGGCCACTACTCAAGCCCGGCCGTCATTCTTCATGCCCGGAGTCAATTCTTGAACCCAGCTGCCATTGTGTTTTCGGAAAGTGCCCGTGTTGGGTGAAAAACAGGTGTATTAAAAAATTGGAAGAACGGAGTATAGCCGCTTTTAAAAAAATTGGAAAAAACCAAGTATAGCCGACCGGCTATACTATTTGTTTTGAAAAAAATTAAAAAAACCTAGTATAGCCACCCCGCTATAGTATTTTTTATATAAAATACTTTTTTACATCCATGCGCATATACTATTTAATTAAAAAAAATTATACAAAAGGACTCTCCTAGTTGCATTAGTTTATACTTTATAGTTATTAATTTGGTACAGTGAATAAAATTTAGTACATCCACGCGACTATACGAATAAAATATGTACATGTTTTGTTCGGCAAAATTTTGTCAAATTAGACTTAAAAGTTCGGCCACTATATTATATTTTAATATAATTTATTTAAATATTTTCATATATATTATTTGCATACAATAATATGTGATAATTATGTGTATAATACGTCAATTTTGTGTGTATTATTGAAGAATTTGTAAAAAAATAGGTGTACTAAAAAAAAATGTAAAAACCGAGCCGCTATACTGTTTCTCCTAAAAATTTGGAAAAAACGAGTATAGTCGGGCAATTGTACTATTTCTTTTGAAAACATTAGAAAAAAGAGTATAGCCGATCGGCTATAGTATTTTTTAAGAAAACTTTAGTATAGCTGTGTTTTTAAGAAAACTTTAGTATAGCCGGACGCCTATACTATTTAATAAAAAAATTATAAAAAAGGACTCTTCTAGTTTCATGAATTTATACTTTATAGATATTAATTTGGTATACCTGCGCGGCTATATGAATAAAGTACGTACATGTTTTATTCAGCAAAATTTTGTCAATTTACAACTTAAAAGTTCGTCCACTACATAACATTTTAATATAATTTATATAATTTTTTAAAAATAGGTGTGTTAAAAAAATTTGGAAAAACCGAGTATAGCCGCCCGGCGAAACTATTTCTTTTTTAAAAAAACTTGAAAAAAATCGAGTATAACTGCTCGGCTATGCGATTTCTTTTAAAAAATTTGGAATAAATCGAGTTTAGCCGCGCGGCGATACTATATGGCAGGACCCGCCCTAAATTCCTCGAAACCTGTGATGGATCAAACGGTTTTTCCGACATTTAATTGATGACGGGCCCACTTACTAATTACAAACATCCTCTTCCCCTAAAACAAAGGAAAAGAGGCCGAGACTCCTATCAAAATTTCGACAAAGTCTCCTCAGAAAAATGGACTTTACCATGTTTGTGCGTAATAAATCACGGTCATGAACTGACGGAAGGAGCCCCTTTTTCGCGGCCCTAGCACTTGCTCTTGAGACTAAAACGCAGCGTTTCGCTAAGGCATTTTGGCCTTTCTGAAAACAAAGGAGAGATTGCTAAGGCATTATCATCTCGGCCTCGATTATAGGCCCAGGCCGAGGCCGAAACAAAGTCACGGCCAAAGGTAGTCAGGGTCAGGTCATCACGTGACAACAGGGTCTCATGCTTCATTTAATGAAGTAATGCCTCTGTTTATTGCAGCAACCCACTGACCACAAATAAGCATTTAATGCACGAGGGAAGGTGAGAAGTGACTGGAGTCAGAATTTGGTAATGGAATCAGAATGATTAGACAGACATTCTCACAAGAATTCTTACAGCTTTAGAGAGTAGGCCACCAGCCATCAGAACAATAAATGCTTCTCCACGGCCAGAAGCACAGAACCCACGACCAGGGCACGGCCGAGATTTACCAAGATTTATGGTGTCACACCACCAGGCTTCACGATCCCAAATGTCGATTGGACTCTCTACTTGCTTTGATGAGGCTCCACCATGCAGGTTGTCAGCCTCGGTTACTCCTCCAGAGCTCTTCCTATAAATACAAGGCTCAAACTATGTTCAAACGGTTCAAACACCAAACCAAAGCCTCCCACGGAGCAACTTATATTTTCCTGTAATGCACTTTCAATATCTTTACTTGCTTTCGTAGGAGTAGCGTTAGACTGTAAGGAAAATTCATTCATCAATATATCATACGACCCTTGATTTTCAAGGCGCCGGAGCATCATCCCTGATTATTTCGCTCATTCACCCCATATATCATACGACCGTCGCTCCTAGCAGCGCGCGCGGAGCACCGGCCAATACCCACCAACACCATCGCTAAACGACCTTGTAGCTCAGGCCGTGAACCTAATAGCCGAGATTAGTTCCTCTCTCGGCTACAATCGTTTGGTTAGAAGACGATTCCAAATAAGCGCACCACTTAACCATTCTATCCACATCAACCATCTCGACGCACGGAAACCGTGCTGGCACGCCCCGCACAACCGCACCGCATCCAAAAGCAGGAAGCCGCATGTCAACGCATATCCCCTCGGCCCGGCAACCCAGGCCATGAGATTTGCGCGGTAGACATACCAAAATTTTCAACCTGTCAAAAACACAATTTAAAATCGTCAAACTTCAGCATGCACAAAGTACGTTACACACAACAAACAAATAGGCCTCGGCCTCATAACCGAACATTTTCTAAAACGTTCTTTCTTTTGAACTTCTTTGTAAATCCAAAATTCATTTCCTCACTTAGAACAATACAAGCACAGCTTAAACAATTTATTTTGCACCTGCACCTAGGTTAAACCCTAAGCTACCTACGTACCTCTTTGTGAGGGATCAAGCCACACGTATTTCTTATATAAAAAAATCAGCAACACACGCATAGAACATTCAAAACTTCTATAGTCATACGCAACGTCAATTCCCACAATCCTAAGATATAGACTTTCAAAACGTAATATGCAAGGAAAGCTTTAAAAAATAACTAACGTATACATACATATAAATATATAAAAATAGACCACGTAAACTTCCATGACTGTATAGGTATAAACTACAAAGTTCATAAGCATAAGTATAATATCTATATAAGACAACCTCACACCATCACAAGTACAGAGGAAAACAATCCAACACGGGGATTATTTGACTAGCCCGCAGGGTTTCAACTTTCTACTCTGCGTCTAGGGATAAGCTATCCAACTGGGGGACTATCACTGTACAACACACACGCTGGAAAATTCAACGCCACTTGTGGCCAAACCAAACCATGTCCTACACGCGCAAACTACCGTCAAGGCCTACGACACACTTGACCAAAGGTGTCCGAATCTTTACCACATGCTGGAAAATCCAACGCCACATGCAGCCAAACCAAATGAAACCAAACCATGTCCAATGCACGCAAACTGCCGTCAAGGCCTACGACACATTTGACCAAAGGTGTCTGAACCTTTACCACACGCCGTAAAATTCAACGCCACGTGTAGTTAAACCAAACCTTTTTCTACGCGGATTGCCCATCAAGGCCTACAACACACCCAACCAAAAGTGCCCGAATCTTTACCACACGCCGGAAAATCCAACGCCATGTGTAGGTAAAGTAACCAATATCAAATGTGTCCGGGTTCTTTACCACGCGTTGGAAAATCCAGTGCCACGGGTGGGTAAAGTAACCAATATCAATGTATCAGGGTTCTTTACCACATGCCGGAAAATCCAACGCCACGTGTGGTAAAGTAACCAGGAATCAGGATGGAATTGGGAATCAGCGAAAATGGAGAGAGAGAGAGTTGGGGGGGGGGGGGGTGAGGAGACTAACCTTGAAGATGTTCAACGAAACCTCCGCAGAACTCTAAGACACGAATTTGGAAACAGAAGTAACACGAGGAAGATGGCAAGCTCAAAGAGCTTGGTGACATGGGGAGCGTGGGGAGATGGTGACCTCCGTGACCTGAACAGCGTGACGGAGATGGTGATCTCGACGAGTTCTGTGCCCTGGACGGCGCGAGGGAGATGGTGCTTCATAAACCCTAAACGTAAGAAAGAGTTGAGAGAGAGAGAGAGAGAGAGAGAGAGAGAGAGAGGTTCGTGAGAGTAAAGTGTTAGAGAGAGAGAGCGAGGGTTTTCACAAAAGCTGCGCGTCCGTGAACTTAAGTGAATATTTGTTTAGCACCTCTTAAAAATACAATAGTTCTAATAAGGCACAGTCGTCTTTTTAAAATCAACCCAATGTATGGGTGTATTAGGTACTTTACAACGATTGTTTTATAACATACGTCGTTTTTTAAATATCACGACAGTTTTTATACAAACTGTCGTCTTTTGGGTGTCGTAGTTTAACATAATTGTAGTAGTGTTTGTTTATTTAGTTAACGTAGTATATGTTAACCACAACGGTTTCTAGTTTATACAAATCTTTAATAATTATCTGTATGGCGGTTCCTTTGTGAATGTTGACATTTAATATTCTTTAAATGTCTGTTCTTTTGTGTTTGTGTCGTCTTTCGTTAGTTACACGTCAGTTTGTTTATTTATTCAACGTAGTATATGTTAGCCATGTTGATTTCTAAGTATTTCTTCAATTAGGGACGTGAATAATTATCTCTACGTTCGTTCCTGTGATTATTGACATGTAATCTGCTTTAAAAGTCCGCTCTATTGTGTATGCGTCATCTTTTATAAGTTAGACGGCGGTTTGTTTATTAATTTAATGTAGTATACGTTAACCACGACGGTTTCTAGGTTATACAAGTTGTATTCCTTCAATTAGGGACGTGGATAATTAGGTTTATGTCAGTTTGTGTTTTGTTCTTGACATATAACACCCTTTAGACATCTAAGTTTTAATAAAACCGTCGTCTAATATTGTACAAGGTTTCATTTTACAATATAAATATAGTAATTAGACGTCGGTTTGTTATATTTTGTGACGTTGAATGGTTTAACGATGTCGGATATTATCCGTCGTTGTTTTATATATCAAAAGATGGCGGTCAATTTCACGACGGTTTGAAAATCTTCTAGACGACGATGGATTCCCGTTGTCTATTTCGATTTTTGTAGTAGTGTT